>APFE030738729.1:563-20951 GCA_000404065.3 Pinus taeda | reverse complement strand
CATTTATGATACTGATGATGACACTGATAAGACGATGCTTGGTGATGTCCAAATGAGCTTGAGGTCACTTGTATTTATAGGCTTCCAAGGGTGACCAATTTACCATTAGGGTCGATCTGTCCAAATGTGCATATGTGGGCTTTTCTTCGTAAGTACACTTTCCCTTGTCTAAATTTGATGATCGTTAGGTCGATTTTGGTCCTCTTGACAAGAGGAATTCAATGCAATAATCATATCCATCAAATGAGCTGTCCAAAGTGGAATTTGACTCTAGTTGTATAATTTAATACAGGTTATGGTAGGGTGCATTGCATGCTGATTTTTTGCATTAGAACTAACATCATATCATATTATCATACTAAAATAGATGCCACTTAGATTAAAATTGCACTTAGATAAAAAAAAAAAATCTTGTTGCTTTTATGGCCTAATACTAAGCATTATCACAAGACACCACAAAGACATGTTGCCTTGTGTGCTTGGTCTTTGATATGTGCAAGTAACAGGTTTATGGTCCCAAGGGATTGTTGGTGTTATCATGACCTCCCCTTCGAGTATGCTCATGCACTCTTCCAAGAGCTCATGTCCTAGTTAGAGCTAGATGTTACTCACCACCTGTGGCTAAGATCCATAGGGGAAAGTTTTCTTCTAGCTAGTCCTCAGCCGACATCCAGCAACCCCTTGCAACCACTAGATAGCTCGATGTGGCACTATCTACACCACCTGAGCCAGCCATGTGTTCCCTTTTCCATATGTTATGATCATATGTTTTAAGGTGGGCCTCCCAACCCTGATGGTATGACTTTTCATTGGTATAGTTGAGTAATTTTGTTTACTTATCCTGGACACTTTTGGGCATGGATTGGTGGGGGGATTCGGTGAAAAGAGTGGGCTAGGTTTGTACTCTTGTCTCCTCTGCTCGATTTGGTGGTTAACCTTGTATTCTAGTCCCGTGGGATCTACTTTACTAGCTATTAGCTTTAGGACTAGCACTACATGGGAAATCTCGTTTTTGTTTCTGTGGTCCCGCTTCTTAACACCATATACATCACTCCCCTCCGCTTATTTTAACCCTATTTATCATTTTTCCCATCCGGGTCCACATTTGTCTACTGGATCTACAAAGGGTTAGCCTCCCGCTCCCCTTGCCCACACCTTGGGTTGAGCCTAGAATGATGCCCCAGAGATTGATGCAATGAAAAAGAAAAGAAAAAGCATAATTTGGCCACTCTCAACAGGAAATGTACCACAAAATGCAAAAAATGGCTTGGACATACAAATTTAGCACGTGGGCAAAAGCCAAACATGAGCTCTACTCCCTATCTATGGCCATCACCCTGGTTCGTATGAACTCTACCCCGTATCTATGACCATCACCTTGGTTCCTATGAGCTCTATATGAGCCCTCTACACATTAAGGAACCCATGATTGTCCTAACCCCTGGTGGGCAATGAATTGCCCCACCTTAAAAGGGGTATCTACTGCTATATCCTACACATCATGCTCTCATCCCTTGGAGCCCCGAGCAATTAAGAAGAAAAATAAATAAAAGGCAAAAGCCATATGAAGAAGGGTGGAAAAACAAAGTCCATGGTAACTCACGTACCACGATTGCTCCCTCCTACATTTGTATACTCAAGTGTGGGCTTCCCCTATTATAACTAACTTTGTACCATGGCATGTGGCTTGGAGCTTTCTCCTGGTCCCCACTCCATTCCATCATTGTATCACATGCCACTTACCACTTGATGGATGTACCAGGGACATGTCACCCCCTTTAAAAGTTGAAACCACCTGATAAGGTCCTTGGTTAACTCCCTTATTGAGATTGGAGACACTTGTACATGCTAAAGCCCACTATGGAGGGGCATGCCACCATGAAGTGCTCATTTGATTCCATGATTTGTAAACTCTTTTATTTGATTTTTCTAATGATTTGTTGTACTAGAGGATAAGGGGATGCATTGGATCTTATGCAAGCATTAGGGGAGTTTTGAGGTCTAAATTGGGCCTCCTAAGGAAATTATAAAATAATAGTGGAAATAATAAAATAAGATTAGATTACATCATCAAATTTTAGAGGGAAAAAAAAAAAGAAAAAAACTATTTTTTCAACTTTTCTCTCTATGGGTTTACTCAAATTTAGAGCGAAAACACTCGTTGGATGCAAAATTTGATTCCTCATCCAAGGAGTACCCATGTTGCATACTTTCGATGGACCCTGCTACATAAAAAATGAGAAATATATGAAAAAAGTGATTGCAATCACGTTTTTCATATATTTCTCATTTTTTATGTAGCAGGGTCCATCGAAAGTATGCAACATGGGTACTCCTTGGATGACGAATTCATAGATTTCTCATTTTTCATGTAACAGGGCTCATCGAAAGATTGCAACATGGGTACTCCTTGGATGACGAATTAAGAAATCACGTTTTTCATATAGTATGCAACATGGGTACTCCTTGGATGACGAATTCATATATTTCTCATTTTTCATGTAACAGGGCCCATCGAAAGATTGCAACATGGGTACTCCTTGGATGACGAATTAAGCAATCACGTTTTTCATATATTTCTCATTTTTCATGTAGTAGGGTCCATCAAAAGTATGCAACATGGGTACTCCTTGGATGACGAATTAAATTTTGCATCCAATGAACACTCCCGATTGAAATTTGAGTAAAACCTTAGGGATATTAGTTGAAAATACGAGTTGAAAAAGTAGTTTTATTATTTTATTATTTTTTAAGCTTTTTACTTTTATATTCCAAAAATGTTGAATCATCCCCCATGGTTGACATCATCATCTTGAATCCTATTGGTTCTTATAAAGTTTATTTTGGTTGTACATTTTTCTTAGGAGGCCCATTTTAGACCTCAAAATTCCCCTAATGATTGTAGGTGGGTCTCCATTTGGGGTTTGGTCTCCCTATACAAGGTCCACGCCCTCCAGAGGGTCACAAATGCACTTGTAGGGTGATCATTGAGAGCCATGGGCCTCCACCATAGCAAAGAGCACTTCATGTATCCGCAACACCATTCATTGATTTCTCGTGTTCCAACTTTTGGATGAGGATGATGCACCTGGATCACCATGCCCAACCAAATTCACACTTACACCATACACTTAGCAAATGTTCTAGGGCCCAGATGAGGATGTGTCTCGCCATGGGAGACAAAAGGGAGGGTTTACATCATCATTCTAGCCCTTACAGATGGTATACAAGCATTATCGATCCACTTGGAGACCGATGATGACGTCATTGTGCCCCCACACCCACTTGAGGGCACCCTAGTTGATTTTCTTGGAAATCAAGGGGACACCCCCTTGATCACTATGTTTAGAGCATATTCTTTCACCTTGGCACACTTTGAACTCCACTAAGCCTTCTCAATGGCCCAACAACATCATCATGTTTACTATTTTCCCTCTTCAGAGGCAATCAAACTCTTTAGGAAGGATATAAATAGATGAGAGGCTCATTCATTCCTCTCATCATCACTTGGATTGGATTAGTATATCTTGAGAGATTTTCACACTTCTTTCTAGGATGAAATTTTGGAGTTTCTTGATGCACTATGATGTTTGGATTTTTGCTATTGTATTTGGAGCTTCTTTGTAATGTGAAGTTGATGAATGGATATACTCTCTCTCATGTAAGTGAAATTTTAATGCTATTCTTATTATCTTACTTGTCTAATGCATGGTATTGTTATCATTATTCTTGTATCAATTAAAGTAATGCAAAATTCTTGTGGAAACCTTGAATAAGTGATTTAATGCATGCGTTGCGCTTTGAGGGAGTGGGTGAATGTTCCTAGAGACACCTCATAGGTTGAAATACCTTGAAACTTCATCTCCTTTGCAAATTTGAAGTATAAAACCCTAGTAAGCTAGTTGTTGCACTTGGAAACGCTAGCAAGGGTCAATTAGGGCTCCTTAGCATAAGAAAATCTTCGATCTAGGTGTATCTTGACTCCATTACACCCAAGAAACGAGGCACTGATCCTTCAAGCCCTTTGGTGGTCAAAATTCCCTTCTTTTCCTCATCTTTTCCAATTCTATGCTTAACCTTAGAAGCTCTCCTAGGGCATCAAGCGAAATATTTTTTAGCCATCCAAAACCCTTGAAATTTGGTTCAAAATGCGTTGGGGTATTCTCAAGGGTCCTCCAAATTTGAGCTCAATTCGACGATGGAATCCTGAGATATTGCAAGCCCTAGCTGAAGGATCATTCCTTTCCCTAGGTTGCTTTGGGTTAGTGTCTTCATTTGGATCATTGCACTTGGATTTCCAAAGGAAATTATCCCCTTGATCCTATTCTCCTCCCAAACCTGGTCATGCCCCTCTAGTGTTGATGAATTCCAAACCCTTAACCTTGTTTGGGTCCACTTGGGTTCTTGGTGGTTCCACAACTTTGTAATTCAAATTTTGCAAGGATCATGTAGAAGCCATTTCTCCTTTAGGTTTCTTAGGTGTAGGATACCACTTGTTAGAGGATATTCTCCAACCCTAGGTATAAGTATCCTCATAGCCCTTTCTTAGAGAGTTAATCACCTTGATTTCATTGAAAACAAGCCAATTATTTGAGCCTCTCTAGTGAATAGGCCTTAGGAATCACCCCATACCTTATCATTGATCCATCTATTCTTGTGATTCCTTTCATACCGAGACTCCTCCCATCGGTGAAAGTTCGTAGGAGCAGGAAGTCTTAGCTAAGGTGATTTTGGGCTATCGCTCCATTGTTGCCCCTTGACCTAGTAGTTTCTCTAAAGGATCTCCTCCTAGGACCCATGCTAGTTTGAGCGGTAACAGGCTCCATGGTCTCCCCAAGACCAATTTGAATAACAGGGACAACATGTTTATGGGGGCTTCTCGTAGGAGTTGTTTAGGCTTGTGGGGATGAAGCTCACTCCAAGCATGAGCTACCACTCTCAGACGAACGGTCAGACAAAGATAGTAAATAAATGGTTAGAGGGCTACCTGCATAACTATGTGACCGGGTAGTAGAGGGCATGGGTGAAGTGGCTGCATCTAGGTGAGTATTGCTACAACACCACCCACCAAATGTCCATAAGTATGATCCTTTTTCGTGCTTTGTATGGTTATGATGCTTTGACATTTTCCGATGTGGTTTTTGGAGACAGTAGGGTCCTAGGGGCCAAGGAATGGATACAGGAGAGTTAGGATATCCCTAGAGTCCTCAAGGATAACTTGCAGATAGCACTGAATCAAAACAATATTTATGCAGATAGGGGCCGAGTGGAGAGACATTTCGAGGTTGGGGACCTAGTCTTCTTGAGGCTCCAACCTTATAGGCAGTCCACCCTCAAGCAAAAGGGTGCAAAAAAACTCAAGCCATGTTTCTTTGGGCCTTATAAGGGACCAAGAGAGTTGGGGAGGTAGTGTATGAGCTAGAGCTTAACCCAAGAAGAAAGGTCCACAATGTGTTCCATGCCTCATGCTTGGAGAAGGCTTTGGGACAACATGTTACAAAAGCCACCGAATTGCCTCCTTTGGATGACGAAGGGGGGCACCTGATACTGACACCAGACGCCATTTTGGAGACAAGGGAAGGAGACTGAGGAGAAGGGCCATCAAAGAATACTTGATCAGGTGGAAATACTTGTCGATTAAGGATGTCACTTGTGAGGTTGAACAGATGTTGCGTCATCCCGCATTATAGTTGCTTGAGGACAAGCAACATCTAGGAGGGGAGGACTGTAATGTCCTTTCTTAATAAATTTGTTGATGGAGTTCCATAATTTTGGAATTAATACAAATTTGGGATTCCAAACTTAATAGAAATGGTTAAAAATTAAAGTTAGTGGGTTGTGGGGGCCACCCCTCAAGGAAATACACACCCCTTGGAGGAAAATTTGAATTTTTGGAAATGAGGTAAAGTAGAGAGGTTGAATTAGTGGGATGAGGGACCCACAAGGAGAAAGTGAGGCAACAATTATAAATAGAAGATGGGATGCGTCATTTGGGACCTGTTGTCCCACAGAATGTCTAGGCACCGCGACAATGCTTAGATCGAGGGATGTTACCCTGATTCCCAACCTCTCCGTTTAAGTTGTCTCCCTACAGCAGGCTAAGGGGGGGTAGACCTTATGGAAAAAATGGAATGAAGAAGAACTAGTTGGGAACCAACCAGTTCAGGAGACAGTGAGGCGATCAAGTACTTGATTAAGATTTAGCAAGACTTAGAATTTGATTAGATTTTAAACGATTGATACCAGTGCCTTATGGAGTCAATGATCTTGCTAGGGAAATTAAGACCAAGTAATCGATTAGCGACTGCTGCTTAGATGAATGACTATCTTATATGAAATGCAGATCCTAAAACTAATGTGAGATGCAAGAATCTTGGTTAATTTTAGTTAAATGCCTATTTAAATGTGAATCCTTCAATGCTTTCTGTGTTGAGCCTGACTTTGTAGAAATTGGCAGAGAGAAGATAAGGAGAAGCACACTAAGGTGTGATTAACGATACCTCTCCTGAACTTCTAACATACCCGGTGCCTCTAGTGTTGCAGAGAGCTGTGGCTCTGACGACTACAAGGTCGCCGTTTTAAGTACTATTAAAACAGACTTCTAAAGCAAAGATTGATGGATACCTATCTCTCTATCGACCAAGCTTATGCTTGGAAGTAAATTTTATCATGCAAAGCTAACTTATATGCAAATGCACCAGAAGATGAGATAAATTTAGACTCGAGGAAGGGAAAACACTTGTGTCGCAAAAGCTCTCAATTACCCAAATGAAATGTTCGCCTTATGGATGAAGACTTAAAAATAAACTCTTGAAAATATTACAATTAAAACATAAGCTTATTTTAAATCTTTCTGATACAATTATAGCTCAAAGAGAACAAAAACTTCTTTGCAATTTAATATTAATGTCAATAGACATTCACAAATACTCAGCTTAGGAAACAATGATATGCGATCTATTATAATTCTACGACAGAGTACTTGAACTATTACTTGAAAATATTCACAAAATGTCTAACATGTAACGAGCATTAAATAATTCAAGCAATGACGATCAATTTCAATAGATGCACAATGTTCTAGCAATTAAATTTCTAGAGATTCAAATACTTTAAACAACCATGAAATTTAAATGCTAACCAATTTCAATCGTTAGAATTAAAAGATGTATGCTTAGTGACCCAAATCTAGGAAAAATTACCACTTTCCTATAGTTAATCTTTAGATGCAAAAATTCTAAGCGTGTTTAACTATAGAGAAATGAAAAATGCTAATACCACAAAAGTTCTCCATTAGATTTTATCCTTAGCACAAAATACACCAAGAAGGAATTAAAAATTTGACAAATTTAGTTAGTCCTTTAGGAAAACTTTTTCAATGTGCTAAAAGTTTATAAAGCAAGATTAATGTGGTAAATGATTAATTAAAACCTTTTAATGTGACAAAATATTTGAATTTTTAATAATTAAAAAAAAAATTATGGGCCAGAGGCCACTTAAAAAAAAAAAAAAAAAAAAATTTAATGTGAAAAATCGCCTTTGATTTAAATTTCTAGACGGTCTTGAAGTTTCAATAAAAATGAAGCCCTTTCTCAGTTTTTTGTTTTGTTTTGTTTTTTAGGATTTTAAGAGTTTTTTTATTTTTTAGATCTTAATTTTTATTTTTTAGAATTTTAATTTTTAGGATTTGAATAAAAAAAAAAAAAAAACAAAATCAAAATGAAATAACGTAAAATAAAATCAAAATGAAAACCAAAATCGAAACCCTTTTTTTACGTTTTAGATTTTTTAAACCAAATTAAAATGAAAATCATAAATTAAACAATAAAAAGGAATAAAAGAAAATCGAAATCGAAGAAAATCAAAATAAATAAGAATGAAGGCTCATTAAAAAAAAATCGAAAACCTAAAAGAAACCTAACCAAGTGAAAACAAAGTAAATCAAAACACAAGGTAAGTCGTAAGTCACTATTCGCTTTGCAGGTTGACGGCAGCTCGAAGAGAATGTGGGTAGCAGAGATGGAAGCTGGACGGAGATACCACACGGTAAAGGAGGAGGGAGAGCACGGTGAAAGGAGTCTACTCGTTGGAATGGCGCGACGGAGAGGGACGTAGGATGTTGAGGGTTTTGATGCAGCATGCGGGAAGATGGAGCTGTGAATGGAGTGCTATGTGTAGGCTGAAAGGTAGCGCGAATGGGAAAAAATGTAGTAAATCAGGCAACGAAGGAATGCGTGCAGATCTGGCAGCGATGGAAGGGGTTTCGACTACAGGAAGCAGAGCTCGAAAAAGGAGAGGGTTGAGTTGTTAGAAGTTGAACAACGTGGATGGAAAGCGTTGATAGCGAGAGAATGTGGCTGCAATGAGAGGGATCTGCTAGATGAGGGCTGGAGGAAGCACGTTGATGAAGACATAGTTGTAGCTATGGGTTTAGTTGTGGATTGGCAGGCTAGGAAACTCGAATAAACTTGTTGGTGATTGAAAGACAGTAAAAAAAAATTTGAAAATCTCCTAGAGAAGAGAAAAAAACCCAGCAAGAACAAAACCAAGGCACTAAAACAAATCCGAAAACCTTCTGTTGAAAACCCCAGGTAGCAAAACCAATTTCGAAAGCCTTAGGAAGGCCGTCCAAACTCCAGATAACCCAGATAACTCAATCAAACCCTCATAAGATTGTTTTCAGATTTAAAATATTTTAAAACCCTTGGACTGCAAAAGTAATGCTCCTGCAAAAGCTGGTTTTGAGGCCAAATCTTACCCTCCAGGGTCTAGATCTGGCTTCAAATCAAACTTGACTTTCGGATCTACAACCTGTACTTGAAAACACAAACACCCGGAACCCAGATATACAAAAATTACTAAAACCACAGAAAACAAAGTCAGAAAAATTTATAGATCTATGCATAGGAATAGCAGATCTACCAGATCTGACAAGTGTAAGTCCAACTCCGCTCGCAGATCTGATAATCTAAGGCTCTTAAAAGCCAGATTTATCAATTTAGCACAGAAAAAAAAATTAAAATTTTTAATTTAAAGGAGGTGCTTCACCCAAACCCTTCATGCGTTACCAATAAAATTTCTTATGATAAGCCCGAGATCAAATCAAGCTGGGCTCTTCAGAAAATACGAATTGGGAGTTGGCTGGTCCAACTGAAAACTTCCCCGAATGCCCGATGATCCTAAAAATCAAGACTTCCCTACAAAACTTAATTCAACCATCAAAATAGAGCGAGAAAACGATAATAAAATTCTGATAAATAGAGATACCTGCTATTATATTCAAAACTTAAATTATCATTTAAACCCTAACGAATGAGCAAGATACTTGTACGCAAATCACTCTTCAGAAAGCTATCATCAATGGCTAAAAAGAAATCTATGCATGAAAATGACATCTTACAGTAATTCCACGAAGAGTAACACCAGCAGAAATTAACCCCAAAGTCTTTCTTTGTTGTTCATAAAAAGATTACAAGAGAGATTTTCACTTAGCACACGACTCAAAGATCAGATGGATCAACTGACAAATGACCTCCTATTTAAAGATAAATCTTCCAACGGCTAGTTTGAGTGATCCTTGTCAAAGCAATCTTGACGGTCGATGATAATTAAAATTTCTTTTAATCTCATCTATCGAAATATTAAATTCTTGAGGAAATTCGAAATTTTCAATTAGATGCATTTTAATTAACTCAAAAATAAAATTTTTGAGTTAATTTCCTCAAAAATTTGACTTTGACTTAAACCCCAGGGACCAAAGGCTTAAAATTTAGCGAAATAATTAATTTACCTTAGTCCTAGGACCTTTTAAAATTTGAATTTTAAAGACACACGAATTTTGCCTTTGGAAAATATAAATTTACCTAGGACCTATAATTAATTAAATTTTTGGCTTAGGATTTTAATTAATTTTTGGCCAAAAAATTTAATTAATTAACCTATGAGGGGATAAATTATTTTTCCAACCCTCAAGACACTTTACATCATCATTTTCATATCTTTTACATCACAAGGGAGAAAACCCATCTGAAAGAGACCCTCACAGACTACCCATTTCTGCGACACAAATATAATCCAGCAGACTAAGCAATTTGTAATAAAATAACCTAACCAAATAGTTAGTATTATTCCAAAATCACTTTTACATAGACTCAATCTATAACACTAGGACTCGCCTAAGATCCCGGTGACAAAATTCATTCTGGCTTTGGGGTAAGGCTGAAGGAAAACTCTGCCGACCATCCAAGAATAGATCGATGAGACAAAAAACCTTCCGGAATGTGGATTGTCACCAGAAAAATAGGTTTACCTAGGCAATTACACACATGACACAAATCTTCTAAGATTATTTACATCATATACATGCAAAATGAGTTTACATTATAACATGACAATCAGGTGATGATGAAAGTTGGATGGCATGGACACAAAGATCAGGCGCTATCCCTTTTGCGAAAAAAGGGGGGTTACTACTATGGGTCATTGACACGTAGTGGTCAACATCTGGCTTTACTTGGGGACACGTTGCTGCACTGTAGGAATGTGAGAATCCAGAATCTGCATCCACGCAACACATAATATAACATAAGTAGTGTCCATTCAAAAATCATCATATAACATTAAGCACAGGAAAGATATAAGCTCTTCATTTATTAACTATCTAGTAGCATGAAAAGTAAATCTAATCCTAAAACAAAAATGAAATGTTGAAATGACAAGGTGTAGGGTTAGAAATACAATACAAAGGATGCCCCAAGGCATCAGATGTCATCTTTGAAGAATAGCATGAGCATTTGGCCATTCGCAGGTAGTCAAGTGGTTTGCCATCCAATCTGCTCAAGTGGAATGAATTTGGCCTTGCAATGTCTCAGATAATGTATGGTCCCAGCCACAAACTGTCAAATTTCTTATGCTTCCCTGGTTTTTCATTCTTGCGATCCCAAAGGAGTACCATATTCTCCAACTTGCAAAGATCTAGATCGAGATGATTTATCAAAGCTTTTCTTGATGTTAGATTGACTTTTACATATATTATCAAAAGTTGTCCTACGAGTTTCATCCAACTCCACAATCTGATCAATTCTATTTTGAACATCTTTATTAGTGGAAAAATGTTGAAGGAGTTGATAAGCTGGAAATTTTAGGTGCACAAGTAAAGCTACATCCAAGCCATAAATTAATTCAAAGGGACTTTTACCAATAGCTTTCTTTTTAGTAATTTTGCTATCCCAAGATCGCTTGTTATCTCCTACTATCTTCTTGATAACGGTTATGAGATTTTTATTACTTGATTTAGCAAGTCCATTACCCATGAATTTATTTGTGTTATAAGACAATTTGTTAAGGTTGTCCAGCAACCAAATAAACCCCACATGTGCTCAATGTTTTAGTATAAAAGGAGATGACTTGAGAGTCATTTCTTACACACAATTCTATCTTGATTTCTCTCCACTTGTCTTGGGTTTTAGTGGAAGAGAAATCTAGGAGTGGAAGCCCTAGACGTTGGAGGAAAGAAGACTAAGGGAGCTGCTCTAAAAGAGATGCCCTAGCCCTAGACGTTGTCAAAGAAGAAGTCTAAAACGCTATCAAGGAAGCATGCCTTAGCTGCAGTCTTGGAGGAATCTTATCAAAGCTAAGGGAGGCCCTAACATTGTCCAAAAGGCAATCCTAAACGCAGTGTAAGGGCAACCCTAAACGTTGTCTAAAGGGAGCTCTAAACGTTGTCCAAAAGGCAGCCCTAAACGCAGTCTAAGGGTAGCCCTAAACGCTATCGAAAGGGAGCCCTAAATGTTGTCCAAAAGGCAGCCCTAAACACTATCTAATGGTAGCCCTAAATGCAGTCTAAAGGGAGCCCTAACGCTAACCTACAGTGCCCTAGATGCAGGCCTAATATGGCTGAAAAGGTGGGTTGTAGGTGACCCTCAAATCAGGGGCAACATGAGAGTTTGAGGACTCAAGCATGCCCAAGACAACTGCATAATAAATGGGATAGCCAGATATGCTAGGACACATGGGACAACAACAAGGGATGGCAAGGCAAAGGGGACAGCAGCAAGGTATAGTATCACTGTTAGGGATAGCATCTAGTAGCCACAACATATATCTAGGCAGTAGTGGCAAGGGACAACTGCATAATAAATGGGACAACTAGGCATGATGCTTGGTGCAACAAACAGTGGGACAACAAGAACTCATAGGAGCAACAATGGATGGCTAGCATGGTACAACAAGGCTGCAAATAGGAAACCAGCCAAGTATGGTGCTGCAAATTCATTAGACAGCAACAAAGTACATTGTGCTAGTATATGGGTTAGTAAAGGGATGCTAAAGCAAAGTGGGACAGCAGCTATGACATGACAACAACAAGCATAGACAACAACAAGCATGGCAAGCGCGGACAACATGGATAGTAGTGGCAAGCATGGCGCTGCAAGCACATGAGACATGTTGTATGACAACATGGTTCAACAATGGCACATGGGACAACAATGCAACATAAGGTGCAACAGTCCTGAGGTCCAACATTGTGATGATGGGTGCAACACGGTGTAGCACGGTGAGGTGCAGCATGATGACGAGATGCAACACAATGATAGGTGAAGGAGTCACCCTGGAGAATTAGTTGAAGCAGCATGTCTTCAACTCATCTCATGTATCATCTTTTTAGAGATGATTTATGATCTTATCTAGATAAGTCAAAGTGTTGACTTCTGTTGTAAATGTACTATCTCTCTCTCTCTCTGCTGAACTATTGAAGAACATATAAGAAGAATTCATCAAGGGTTTCCCCACATTGGGGTTTGTGCTTGGCTAGCGCTACATCTTGTGTCCTCTTGTATTTGCTTGTCTTCTGCGATTTATATTTATGTTCTATCTGCAGTTTACTTTAATGCTGATGTGATAGCTAATCTGGAAAAGATATTGAGCTAACTGTGAAAATTGAAATAAATAGCTTTAAGCATAAAAGATACCTAAAATTAACATGGTATCAGCACTGAGGTGAAGAAAAAGCCCAAGCAAGAGTGAAAGAGCAATCACCGAAGATAGTTGGGAAAGAACAAAAGGATTAATGGATTCCTCATCCCTCTTCAAATTCACCGAGGGTGAAGTCGAAGCAGAGAATATTATCAGAATGGCGCAGCCGAAATTTCTGATGGCCTACCTAAAGATCACTTCAATGGAAAGTCTGGATCTAAGGGTGGAAGGAAAGGCATATGCGTTGGTTGCAATAAGTACGGCCATTATGCGGCGGAGTGTTCGAATGGCAGGGACACATCACTTGATGATGATAACAATCATTCCAAGGATATCTTCAATGATCAGAGGAATGACAGGTAATGCAGGGGATCAAGGTAACAACAGACTCTTCAAAGAAAGAAAAGAACCCTAGGTATTAAGAATCAAATGTTGTTTCTGATAAGATAAAGAAGTGTTATCTTGTATTGGCCTTCTCTTTCAGATTCTTTGGGAATCTAGTACACCAAATCACTTCAACGGATAGAAGGGTGCTCTCTCTAATTTGGTAGAGATGGAAACAATCATGGGATTATACTTGGAGCCGATGCCACCTATGCCGGAAAGGGTGTAGGAAATGTTACCCCTCAATTGAATGAGGGTAACTCGATTCATCTACATAATCTCTTTTATGTACTTGATCACAAGAAGAACCTAGTGTCCATTTCGGCAATGGAAGTCAAAGGTTACAAGGTGGAATTCATCGATGGAAAGGTACATGTTTGTAAATGAAATTTTCAAAGATGTTTTTACTCATGGGTTCAGGGTTGGCAATTTGTGTCAAGTTGCACGATGGTCCATTGGGGATCATGTCAATTGACATATCTCACCTATGTTGATTTGGGGTAGCATCGGATATGCTCTAGCCACGAAATTTGGTGGATAAGTTGGGGCACATGAGATCTCCAATACCCAAAAAGGGTTTGGGCAGATTCTAAATAGATCAGGAGATATTAAAATAATTAATATTTTTAATGGAATCCCTAAGTTTAGAATATTAATGTGTATTAATATGAATCTGTGTTAGAATGGTCCAAAAGACATGGATCAAGCCAGATCTAATCTTAGTCATTGATTAGGGACTTAATATCCACTGTTGAGATGTCAACAGGAAAAGTATAAGAGGAGGCTTGAGGGTCACTTGGAGAATACACCAGAGTGATCAATCATTCTATTCTCTAGTGCGGGGTTTGCTAAGAGAGATCGAATCAATGATTGGGAGAGCAGCTGAGGGGCATTGAGTACAGAGAGACAAAGAGGCAGAATAGTGTTGGGATAGCAGCAGAGCAGCCATGGAGAGAGATACAGGAGCAGCAAATGCTCACGCAGGGCCACGAAGAGGCAGCTAAGTGTTGCTCAGAGCACCAGAGGGGCTAGCATAGCTGACACAGAGGCTCAAAGAACTGACGCAGAGCCTCTTGGGGCTGACGCAGGCCAAGATAGGCTGATGCAATGCCAACGTTGGGCTAGGAGAGGTTGACGCAGTCCAGATTGGGCAAACGCTAGGGTTTCTGGGGCAGATTGGTGCTGAGTAGCTGTCGGAAGGATTATCCAGGGTTTCAGCCAGTAGATTTGTCAAAAACCGAGAGGCATTACTGCTAAGGAAATTCTCTGTTGAGTAGGCCAGTTTCGGCACCTAGATTGTACTCTGATATTGCTTAATAAGAAAACCCTCAGATAGCTGCACCGATTTTCCTGCATTGGGTTTTTCTAAGGACATTAGTCCAAAAATAATGGTGTCATATGGTGTGTTTGTTCTTGTTTCTTTTAGTTGCTGATCTGTAAGATGTTGAGCATGCACTAGTGTTTAATTTCATTATTTACATTGTAAATAACTTGTTAAGGAAAAATAACAAGTAGGTAGGAATAAATCAGATAAAGTGCATGGAGGGTTTCTAACTAAGTAAACTTAGAAACTTCAACAATCTATAACACTGGAGGTCTACTTTATGGGGCCCTACCTGATGTGAGTTAAATGGTGACAAAGATGCCTGAATTCAAAAGGAGCATGAAGGTACATGTCTGAGATGTACCGAAGGAAAATCTTACAAGGGGACCATTCCCCTCATGTAGCAAGTCCACAAGTTTGGAACAACCCGAGGAGTTTGAGATTCATGATCGAGAATCTCATGTATGCAGGTGGAAGAAAGCCCTCTATGGCTTGAAGCAAAACACCCCAGGCATAGTATGAGAGGATTGATAGCTGTCAGATGAAGTTGAGATTCACTAGGAGTGACGCTGATCCAAACCATTGCTTGAAGGTTGTGGATGATAGACCTCCCATACCGGCACCTTCTGAGGACGACCTATTTCTAACAGGTGCAGACCCTCTCATTTGCAGAAGTAAGAGGGAGTTGGATTCCAGATGTGGAAAGGTAAATTGCAAGCTCGCAACCACCTTGAAGATCTTAACTTTCAAAAGATATATGGTAGTGATGCCAGACTAGATTTGGGAAATGCCTTTGTGTTTCATAAACTCATTCGCGTTGATGTTCTTGGTGAACTTCCACCCGAACATATGTTTTGCAGTTAGTATGATAAGCTCATATATGGTTGAGCCTCACTGGATTGGTGCCAAGAATCTTCTGAGATATCTTCAGGGCACAATCTCTCATGGATTGAGATACACTGCCGGCAATGTGAAGCTGCATGATTATTTGAATGCTGACTAGGCAGGCAGGGTGGAGGATCGCAAGAGCACTTCTGAGTGTTGGTTCTCTTTGGGTTATGCTTCGATATCCAAGATAAGCATGAAGCACAAGACGGTTGCTTTAAGCACTGCTGAAACCGAATACATAGCTACGAGTATGATCTCGTGTGAAGCTGCCTGGTTGTGAAAGCTCTTTAGCGAGTTGTTTATACACATGATGGATACCACTGGGATACTCTATATCAACCAGGGGGGATTTGATTGTTGAGGAATCTCGTATTCTATGATTGCTCTAGTAGATAGACATCGAATACTACCTTATCAGGGATATGGTACGTCGATGAGTGAGGAGGCTCCATCGCATTGAGACTGGTGTACAAGTCGCATACATTCTGTCAAAGCCTCGGGGAAAGGTCAAATTTGTGACTTTCCCGAATGACTTGGAGTCGTTGAGAGACCCTCTTATGAGGGTCCTGCATGTTGCATGCATTGAGCTCTGGGATCTTCGGGGGGCTTGGTGTTAAGTTATGGTATGTTCTATGCTTATAATAGTTTACTTCTTTTTCTTATTATCCACTAGAAATATCTCCAAATCCACAAACAGGCCAAGATTTTATTAATAATAGTGTTGTGGTACAAATTAGTTGGAGAAAATGCACCTGGGCTTGCACAAGGCAAGCTACAAGCACTAGGTGATGAATACAAGAAATCTCAACAACTATAATAACAAGCTCCTCTAGAAAACTGTGTTGTTGCTCTAAAACTACATTGTTACTTGAGTTCGCCCCCTAATTTTCCCACTCTAGACTGCGCAGAAAATTCTATAAAATTAGGAGAGTGCTCCTTGCCCAAAACCCAGAAAAACCCAGAAAGGGTTTGGCCTATCTCCAAGCCAAATTCGAACCCATTAAATGGTGCAAATTCCCCAACTAACTAACAATTAGCCCTGCTATAAGAATTAGTATTTCAGGTCCGAATCTCGCCCGAAAAATTCTGTAAAATTATCTATAGACTCCTCTCAATAAACTCACAAAACCCCAAAAAGGGTTTTGGCTGAATCCACCAATCCCCGTGACCCCCAATAAGTGCAAATTGCATAATTTGGCGAGAAAACACCCCACAAAACTAATACTGCTGAATTAAGCCCACATCCACCACTGGAAATCTCTCCCAACTTTGGCTAAATTCTCTCCTGAAAGAATACCTCCAATCTCCGACCTTTATCTCTCTTCAACCTCTATTTATCCAACCCCTGTGCACTTCTAGATATGTAGAATTTTGGCCCCAAGAATTCTCTCAACTCAGCCCAGCTGAAATAACTTGCAAATATATTCAATGGAAACTCTAAATTGAGCTCCCCAAATTTCCTCACTAGGGAGACACTCGAAGTTCTCTGAAATGAGGGTGGAATTCCCGCTTGGAATTTCCTTATGTTGAACAGCGCGGCTGTCTTGGCCAAGCAACTCAAGAGAACTAATGTTGAATTGTCAAATGATCAAAGATACCAAATGGAGGCCTCCAAGCTCTATTTATAATTGCTAGTCCTCTCCCTTAGTGGTCCCCACCTTACACTAATAAAATATTTAATATTACTTTGCCGCCATTCTTCATTAAAATAATAATTTCCACTTTTCTCCCACAAAATAATATTTTCTCCTTTTTATTTAATATCACCAAAAATTGGCAAAACTCCTTAGTGAATTTTGCACTCACAAAAATTGGGAACATTACATGCTGGCTGTAGGGTTGACTTTCGTTGACCAGTTTTGACTAGACCTTTTCAGACTGCTTTGGGCTGATAACACTTGTTGTTAGAGGCCAAAAGTTTACTGGGTTTGACCAAGTTGAATAGAGGAAGAATTCTGCCCTGTTGACCAACGTTGACTTTTCTGGTTTGGGCTCTTTTGCTACTGTTATAAATTGTCAGAATTTCATCATCCTCCTTCTCTGGTTCCACAAGGCACCCACACACCCACTCCCCTTGTCCACATGTCTAGGTCGTGCCTGGAAATGTTGCCCGGGAGGTTGATGCAGCTAAAAGAATGTTAAAAGCATGTCCTAGCCACAAGCAAGAAAGAAAAGAAAAACAATATTATAAAATCCAAAAGATGGTTGGGACATTTAATATAGCACATCACAAAAAGTCGAACATGAGTTCTACCCCTTATTATGGCCATTACCCTAGTTCCTAGGGCCCTATGAGTGCCCCCGAATCATTCAGGAACCCATGCACATCCCAACCCCTGGTGGGCGATGAACTGCCCTACCTTAAGGGGTTGATAACTATTTATATCATACACAACATGCTCTCATTTCCTGGAGCCCATACCAGTAATACAAAGAAAAATCAAGAAAAAGAAAAAGGATAATAAAGAAGGTTGGTAAAACAAAGTATGAGTTAACTCATGTATCAACGATTGCTCCCTCCTACATCTATACACCCAAATAATCATCATTGCCATCCTTGAACCCATGCGATTTGTCCTTGAGACCCCCATGTCCATACCAATTCATCATCATTCACATGACACCTATCAATTAAATGATGTACCAGGGACCCGTCTTTCCCCTTAGGGACTGGGAACACCTAATAGGGTTGTTTATTACCCACTCCTAGCTAGGAAGGTAACACTAAATTTGGAAAGGAAGTCCACTATGAAGTCTCAACGTACCCTTGAGAAATATTCTTGGTTCACTTAGATGTACTAATGAATTATTGTACCTAATTGTGAGGATGCACATTGGTGTTATATGTGATTGGTAGGTGGTTTCATCATGGGTTGGGAAACATGAGCAGGGCCTAGGTCCACCAAAGGATCATATTGACACCCCTGGGTGAAGCATTGAGAGCCATTAGACTCTCATCATGTGTAGAGCATCATTCCATGCCATGGGAACAGTCAACACCTTTACTAGTTTGCTCATTGCCCTACATTATTCACGAGAAGATGTGCTTGGACCAATGTGCCCTGACCAACTTAACATTATGTGGCAGTTGATCGAAGGCCCAGAGTAGGTTTGTCTCATCCCTTGAGACATGGTAACGCAAGCACCATCGTTGAAGCCCTCTGTATTGGGGCATCCCAGGCTATTCTATCATCAGGAGAACCATGGGACTAGTTTTTATGCCCCAAACTCATTTTGGGGCCCCACATGATGACTTGCATGGAGAGTAAGGAGCCATCCCCTTGTTAATAATTTATGGATCCCTCTCACACACTTTGGCACTAAGAGGACTCAATGTGGCCCTCAAACAACCCTACATCAGTCATCAATTCGGCTAGGAGTTGGATGGTTATTTCATAATTTGTAAACGCTACATGGTTCGCTTGTGACCAAGGCATGTATTTTGCACATTTTTATAATGTTAGGGGCCTTGGGCGAATAATTCGACCTACTAGGTCTTATATAAATAAAACTAAATTTCATTTGTTTTGAATCATCATCACACTAGAGAACTTCGGCCTTCTTGTCAAATCCGAACTTTTTCTTTGGATTAGCTATTGGATGTCTTGGATGCATTTTGATATTTGGAGATGAAATTCGATTTTTTTTGGAGCTATCTCTTGAATTGTGGATGGACGTATCATATTGTCTAATGTATGGAATTGTTGCAACTAGATTAGTGTTATATTGTGCCCTAATTGTTGAAGATTTATTTTGAAAGCCATTTCGTTGGCAATTGCACATGCTACTCATAACATGAATGTGATGAATGTTCCTAGTAGATGAAATTTTGTTTTTCCTCCATAAAACTCCATAAATTTGGAGTGGGTAATTATTGAGGTTTTTTATCTAGGGCATTAATTCTTGACCTCCTTAAAGACAATTATGGAAAATATGAAGCATCTAGGACTCCATAAGTCCAAAGGAGGAGGCACTGGTCCAAACCATTTCGTGATCAAATCCTTCTTTCTCCATATTTTCTTCTCCTAAAGTTTTGGTCCCCTCTTCTTAGCGTAGCTCTTTGACCGTTAGGCTTTCCGTCTATGGCCTGCTAGATTGTGTGGTAACACAACCTACAACATTAAAGTAAATGGCTTGCCACATACAAGGAGGTGATAACAATAGAAAATATTAATGAAGGATGAGAAGCGAGTGAAGGTGAGAAGAGGAGAAAGAAGGAGAGGCAGAAAAAGCAGGGATGAATAAGTGGAGGAAAGAGAGATCAAAGTTACTAAATCCAGGACCAAAAAATTGAACCAAATACACAAGACGGTAAGACAATAAAGATGAACAACTGAAGCCAAGAAGTAAGAGGTGGAAAAACTAGTTGAGATACCAAATGAAAGAGGTGAGAATTGACAACTTTGGACCACAAATAGTGAAGGGAAGAAGAAAAAGTTGGCAATGCTAGTGTTGAACTAGGGAAAGCAATAAACAAGTGCAAGCAACCATTAGAGCGATGGTTGGAGATCGATCCCATAGCTGCAGTCTACAAGATGCGACCACCAAAACCAAAGTCCCTAATAGGAAAAGGAGAGGCATGGTGATTGGTCCCATCTAAGCAGAAGCCTTCTCAGGTCGGGCCCTACCTAAGAAGACGACCTAGAGAGGCCCATTAGAGCTGATGTAACCTAGGAAAGGGGAAATAAATGAAACAAAAAGAGATGATATAGGAGGACTTCCCCAAGTTAATTAAGAAGTAAATAAGTGTAAAGGAGAAAGGGTTCATGAGTACAAGTATCATGGAGGTGTTATTGCATGAAAGAGTCGACCTATCC
>APFE030738725.1:0-30475 GCA_000404065.3 Pinus taeda | reverse complement strand
TTTTTTTAAGGGTTCATGTTGATGATTAACTAGAAACCTAACCTCATTATGTGTTTGATAGTTGATTTTAAAGTTATCGTTATAATGGACAAGTTTGTGTGTATCAATTTCATGATTGATTTTTAAGATTTCATTACCATAATTGAGTACCTCGGGTTTGATCGTTCTCAGGTCCATCCTGATCGAGGTACCTGTGATAGAGTCAACTAGACACGCCACCTTTTTGGACGTTTAATATTAATATATGCAAAAAGAATGGATTTTACTTCACAAACTCATTGACCATTTAATTATAATTTATATTGGCTAATTTCTTACATTTCGTTCTAAAAACAATCCAAATTTAGAGCAAAAAAATTGCTCGCTGCCTAAAGCACATACCTCTAATAAGTAGTAAACACAAGTTTCAAGAAAGACTCAAATGCCTAAACCAATCATTTTTTCGCACATTTAAATCCCCTTCCTATACACCTGTAACTCCAAGTAAATTTCATTAAAGCTTTCGAAATTTATTGCATCTCGTAAGCCCTTAGGATACGATACGAGAACATAACTCTATACAAAAGATGGGGTTCTTCTGGGGACAATTGTCCAAAAATAACGTGTCAATTTTATTGTGTGTAGTATCATTTTCCAAGTGTCCAGTTTAAATCCGCAACGTACTTTATGTGTGAAAATTTGTGGTGTGATTTATTTGTTATTTTTTCGTAACAAAATAAACTGCATAATTTAATTAGCCACAAGAATAATTTTATAGTTGCTACAATTTAAGGAAATTTTCACATTTTTTTCTAAATAAAACTATTCTATTAACATAAAAGGTGGTAATTTACATCTAGACCGTAGTCAAAAGCAGTTGCCCTGTAGAAGCAGCAGAGAGTATCAGAAACACTGCCCATGACAGTGAACTTAGCCAAGAGTTGGTATTCAAATCCCATGTAGGGGAACAAGTATTGACTCTCTTGCTGAGCTTACAAAAATTCAAAAAGGCATACAAATTGAACCATAACTTGTTGAAGTGAACCAAAATTTGCATCCTGAACCAAAAATTACCCGCTATTAAGGGCCGTGTGACCATCAACAGAGCAACAGTGAAAGAAACTACGCGTCCGGAGGCTCCTCCACAATTATGCACCAAACGAACTCAGGCAGAGCCCTTGCACGAGCAGCATCAGTGTCATCCCTTGCACAAGCAACAGCAGGTTCAGGGGGACCAGGAGCCTCTGGTTCCATCACCATATCCATGGCCTTATGAGTAGGGACCTTCAGAACCTGCATAGAGAAAGGAATCTGCGCAGAGACAGAGGCAGGGCCCTCTTGATGAGTGTTGGATTCCCCTGCCTCCTGGCCTTCTTCAAGAAAGAACACCGAGACATGAGCACTGATTCTTGGATGATTCAGGGAATAATTGAAGGTAAAAATCACCGAGCGAAAAGAGGGAGACGACGAGGAATCAGGAGGGAAATGGCTAGCAAGATGGGGACGCCCTCTCCCACTACGTGTGCGATGGTAATGGCTAGCAGAGAGATTACTGGAAACAGAGGGAGAATTGGAGGGCAGGCGGGAGAGCACACGCCTAGGAGTTCCACTGCGGCTCCTCATTCTATGGCAAAGACGGGGCATAACTAGCACCTCAGCCACCCTTCGTACACAAGACCACTCAACCACCTCCTCAGAGCTCAGCCTATTTAAATGGGCATCCAAACTCAGGTTGGAGGCCTCCGAATAATGTCTAGGAGAAGACGAAGGCCCAGCTCAGCACCAGCTCAGCCTAGCAAAGCACCAGAGGCTTCAAAATGATCACAACGCTGAGCCTGTATTTAACACTATCCACCCTTCCTCGGATTGCACTCGCCATAACTCCAGCATTAAGGAGAGTTGAGGCCCAGCTCAGACCAGAGCATGTGGAAGCAATGGAGAAATCAGATGACAGGCTGGGCGTTACAAAGCCAAATGACGTGAATCCAAGTGAAACCAGATGCCCCTATTTAAGCTGTGTCAGGTGATAAACCAGGTGGTACAGGGCAGGCAGGTGTCGTCCTACCTTGTCACACCCTTGTCCCATCACATTAACCCACTATTAATGCACTCGCATCCGAGGGAGCTGCATCCTTTTGGACCAAAATTTTGCATTCCTATTCTTGTTCATGATTCTGAATTATGTCTAGAGCCCTAGTGAGAAGAGAATGCCCATTTTCCACTCCCATATTAGCCAATAGATCCGCGACCTTGTTGCCTTCCTGTTTAACATGGTTGAATATGATTGCTCTGTTAGTGTTGAGTGTTTTTTCTATAGCGTTCAGCTTGGCTTCAAGTCTCTAGCTGCTGGCGATTTTATTCGCATGAGCTCCACTAAGTAGCCAGTTGGCCAAATTGATGAGGATTAGGGAGTCTCCTTCAATCTCGAGAGGCTGGAAACCATGGTGCTAGGATAGGAGTAATCCTTGCTAAAGACCCTCCAGCTCAGCTGAGTTATTCGTGTCCCATCCAATGTTGCCGAGGTAAATTAGGAGAGGGATGCCCTTATGATATTTGAAGATGATGCCAAATCCTGCTTTGGCGGGGTTACCCTTAGAAGCTCCATCAAAGTTGAGCTTGAATCTGTGCCTTGGAGGGGGGGACCATGAGTGCTTACTGATATTCATGCTTTCTGAAGGTTTGTAAGTAGGAATTCCTTGAGGGAGTTGTATGTTCCAATTTTCCCATATGGCTATCTTATTTTCCTATGTGGGAAAGTCATCCGGAAGCCAAGATTTAAGCGCCAAAGTATCTTTTAGAGTGTGAAAAAAGTTGCCCTAGATGATTTCTAAAGGAGTGCTTTGGTCTTTGAAAATACGCTTGTTCCTTTCTTTCCATATAGTCCATAGGAGGAGGCCAGGAATAATTCTCCAAAGATGGTTGAGAAGTGCGCTTTTATAAGGGCTTTGGTGCCAAAGGCAAATGGAGTTGATAATGTTCTCAGACACTTTGCATTTTCTTTGGCAGTAGAAACTAGCCTTCTCCCACAGTTGGTTGGCCAGAGAACAGGAGTCCAGGACATGTTGAAGCGTTTCCTCTTGAGAATGACAATTGGGACAAATAGAGGGCCTGTGGATGTTTCTCTTCCTTAAATTGTCCCAAGTTAGGATTTTTCGGTGCCCGGTGAGCTAGAGAAATAAGGAGACTTTGGGCCAAATGCCTGGAATCTAGATTCTTCCCCAAATAGGATGTAGAGGTGTGGAATCTTGGCATTTCATTTTGTAGGCCTCTTTCGTAGTGAAGGATCCTCTTGGGGTATATCTCCATCTCAAGATGTCTTTGCCTTCAGAGTATCTTATTCAACGTTTGTGAAGCTCTCTTTCCAACATTTCTTTAGTCTGGTTATCAACATTTCTGATAAGCTTGTCGGACTGCTTCCATTGTCTGTACCCTTGGTCTATCTCCGGAGTCCACTGTTGCTTGACAGATTCCTTTTGTTGCTCCTCCCAATCTTGGCTAGGTGGTAGGTTGAGGATGCTATCAAGCTTTGGTAGCTGATTCCATGCGTCTGTCCAAAATCGAGTTGTGCTGCCGCTTCTAATTTCCCAAAAGCTGTGTTGTTGGATCAGTAGGAAATGTTGACTAGCCGTATTCCAAATTAGCGAACCTTTCTCAGAAGGAGTGAATCTTATGAGCTCCTGTGCTGGTCTATGATTGGCATATTTGGTTGTCCAGATGGTTGCCCAAGGCTTATTAGGTGCAGAAAGCCATTGCCACCAAATTTTTGCACCCATGATTTCATTACTATGATTAGGGTCTTACTTTCCTATGCCGCCTTGTTCCTTTGGCTTGCATGTTGTAGTCCATTTGACAAGGGCCCATTTGTGATTTTTTCCATGTGCCCCCAGAGAAAATTGTTCTGAAGATCTCTGATTTTTTTAAGAACCCATTTAGGCGCTGCCAGGATTGAGAAGAGATAGAGGGGAATTGCCTGAAGCACAGCTTTGATAAGCACTAATCTATTGGCTATGTTCAGAGCTCTATAAGTCCACAAAGTGAGAAGAGATTCAAGTTTCTATAGGAACCTACGCCAAGAGGTGTGCTTGATAGCAGAGTCTATAAGAGGGGCGCCCAGGTAATTAGATGGTAGGGAAGCTATGGAAAAACCTAGAGTGCGGGAAATATCCTGTTGAGTGATAGGAGGTGTGTGAAAAAAGAAGATCTGCGATTTGGCTTTGTTTATGCTTGTGCCTGATGCATCAGAGAAATCCTTCAAGAGGGATTTGAAGATGGAGGCTTCCTGAATAGATGGGTACCTGAAGAGCATGTTGTCATCAACGAATTGTTGATGAGTTGTAGCAGGAGAATTGTGAATGGAAATTCCTTTGAGATGATGGGAGAGAAGGGCATGCTTGATAAAACGACCTAGCCCTTCAGCCATTAGAACAAAGAGGAAAGGGGATAGGGGATCCCCTTGCCTGATGCCTCTGGAGGAGCTGAATAGTCGAGAGGGAATGCCATTTATGAGGATTGAGAAGAAGGTAGATGAGATTAATCTATGAATCCATCGAATCCACATTGGTGAGAAACCAAAGGCATGTAACATTTTTTGAATATAAGTCCAACTTAATTTATCAAAAGCTTTGGAAAGGTCAATCTTGAGAATCATACCTGCCTGTTTGGAATTCTTGAGGGAATGTATGATTTCATGAGTTAGGATGATGCTATCCAAAATTTGGCGTCCTTCAAAGTAACCAGATTCTTCAGGAGATATGAGAAGGGGCGGCAGTGGCTTCAGCCTGTTGGCAATGACTTTGGATATAACCTTGTATATGACGTTGCAAAGAGCAATTGGGCGAAATTTGTCCAGAGTGAGGGTACTTTCCTCTTTGGCAATGAGGGCGATAAAAGTTGAATTAAGCGATAGCAATAGCCAATGTAGTGAGCACGATTCCTCCACCACTTGCCACACTTCCTCTTTTATAAGCTCCTAGAAAGAGTGGAAGAAAGTTGTGGTGAAGCCATCCGGTCCCAGTGCTTTGCCCTCTTTAAGCTGCTTCATGGCCAAATCCACCTCCTCAAGCGCTACAGGTCGTAGAAGGAGTTGGTTTTGTTCTTCTCTAATAATTTTTGGCACATGTTGAGTGATCTTTTCTATAGCATGTCGTCTGTCAAGCTGGGGTTCTTGTAGGACCTCTTGGAAGTGATTGATGAATTCCTATTCAATCTCTGCATGGTTTTCCACTCTTTCCCGTCCTTGCTTTTGTATAAAAGAGATAGTATTGTGCATTTTTCTTTGAATAGTAGTTCTATGGAAGAATTTAGTGTTTCTTTTGCCTTCTTTCAGCCATCTAATCCTAGATTTTTGCTTCCTAAGAATTTCTTCCTGCTTTCTTCTCTCCTCCAATTGATTATGAATGTGCCTTTCCAGTTCTAGAGTCTCGTCCTTTTATCCCTCTGTGATTATCTGTTGCTGGAGATCTCTCATTTCTTTGTTGAGGTCTTGTTATTCCTTAAAGATGTTGCCAAAAGTCTTTTTATTCCAGTGTTTGATATGGGCTTTTAGGAATTTGAGCTTCTGTTGAAACTGGAACATTTTTGTCCCTCTGGTGTAGAGAAATTGTTCGAGGTGAATCTGATGAAGTCGTTGAAGGTGGGATGGGAAAGCCAAAATGCCTCAAATCTGAATGGACATTTGGTTGAGTCGCCTGGCTGTTTCCATTGGAGAGAGAAAAGCCAGTGGTCAGATCTGGAGTATGGAAGAATGGATGCTGAGAGGTCGCAGCCGAGATGCACCGCATTATCCGAGATGAGGAATCTATCAAGTTTTGAAGCAATTTGATGCCACCCAGCCCTATGATTGCTCCAAGTGTGCATTCCATTGGAGGTTTGCATGTCTATTAGCATATTGTTGTGGATAAAATATTTGAAGTGGTCAGTTTCCTATTCCAGCCTAGCCTGACCTCCTGTCTTTTCCTCTAACTTGGTGATCATATTGAAGTCTCCTCAATTGATCCATAGAGGATGGTCTCTATTGGAGTTGAGTGCTTCTATGGTGTCTAGAAGAGCAATTTTGTTGGCTGCTTCCTGTGGAAAATAAAGATTGGTAAGATGACCATGAATGTTGGTGCCAATAATATGAAATGTTGCCTGTATAATGTTATGGGAGGCATGGAAATTTGAAAGTGTTATTGCATGCGTATTCCGGGCAATTGCCAATCCTCCAGAAGCACCTGACGCATCCATAGCAACCGAGTGGCAGCCTGGCCAAGCTTTTGAAAGGATGTTTCCCAGAGTATTACTGTTGCATTTTGTTTCCTGCAGAAATAATATCTGGGGTTGTTCCTGCTTTATCATATTTTTAATCATTCTGAGTTTCCTAGGGCTGTTGAGCCCTCTTAGATTCCATGAAGTGAGCTTCATGATTCACTATTAGTAGTGGGCTTGTAGTACTTTGTCAATTTAGCATATCTGCCTGAGTCAACCAGGATTTTCCCTATTGCTATAGTTCACTAGAGATTTGTCTTTCTTCGACATTTTTTGGAGTCCTTTGGAAGGAAGTAGCTGTCCCATTGACTTCCCGGTTGTATTCCCAATTGTTGTTGCTGATAGGCTATGGATATGATAACTTCCAGAGTACTAAGCTAGTGCACTTGGATTTTCTCATACTCCTTCTTTCTGCAAACTTGTTCCAACTCAAAAATTTCTAGACTGCCCATATCTATGCTTTCCGGTTCTTCATCCATGTGTTGTGCTTGATTGCTTTCCTCTGAGATGAGAGCTAAGTGCATGGATTGGCTTTGGTGATCGTCCACATCCATTTCCTTGGATTTCCATTCAGGGTGTTCTGGGCCTACTTTGGAAGTCCCACTCAAGATTTTTGGAGGCAGGGGGTTGGGAGAGGAGGTTGAAGGAGGGATCAAGGGGGATGTGATAATCAGCTGAGGGATTGGCGTAGAGATATAGATTGGGTCTTCCGAATTTTTTGCTAGAACCTCTAAGCTATTGCTCGTGGAGGGGATGGAAGCAGCATCCTGATGGGGTTTTTTCTCAGAGGAAGATTTTTTGTGCGCTCTCTTATGGCTTGCAACCTTGGTGAAACCCTCATGGTCTGCCTTGCCTGAGTGTTTAGAGGCTTGTGGATAAGCATTTAGAGGGCAATCTCTAAACAGATGCCCAAGGGCATGGCACTTACGAGAGCGAAAGGGAACATGTTCAAAATCTAAGGGTTGAATCCATTCATAGTCATCATGGAAGAGACTTATCGATTCCGGAAGGGCTTTGTCCAAGCACATGAATACACAGATGCGGGTGTATGAGGTATATCTACTTAGCTTCATTTCTTCAGCAATTTTGACAAACTCTCCCAGCCCCTGACCTATGTCTCTGAGTGATTCTTCATCCCAATATTCCACTGGGAGCGAGTATAGCCTAATCCATACTGGCACCCAGCTGAGATCCTCCTTGTCAGGGTTGAATCTCTCTCTCCAAGCTCTTAAATACAGACCAGCAGAGTTGAAGAAATAAGGACCTTCATCCATGACACTATTTCATCTTCGATGCAGAAGAAAGTCACCGTGAAAAACCATTTTGGTCCTAACTGCAAAGTGATCTATCCCTTGGGCTTTCGTTTGGCTGAAATCCATCCTTGCGAAGCCTTTTCCATCGGCCAGAATCCAATAAATTTTCAAATGAGCGCATGGTCCTTCATGTATTGGATCCAACCATTGATTTGGTGGCTGGGAAGTTCTATTTTGGGTCTTTCAGCTTCTACGAGTCTGCATGTCGATGAGGTACACTTTGGCATTTCTTGTTGCTTGGACTTTCCTTCTTGTTCTTCATTGTTTCTGTCAGGCTGCACAGTGAAGTCTTTTGTCGTTTCCTGCATCTGAGGGTCCCATTCTTCTCTGTCATGCTGATCAGTCTCCAAAGGTTTGGTCGTATTCATCACTTGAGGAACATTTTTAGAAGTGGGGGAGGGCATTGAAACCCCCCCGGGGAAATGCCATTGTGGTGCAGAGTGTAACAACATGCTGTTGTCACGGTATGAAGTGCAAAATGAAGAGAGGCATAAGAAAAAAGAGAGTAGGGTGCGCCATTGCATAGACACTTCAGAACCCTAGGTTGTAGAGCACCATTTCAAGGAAATTTTCACATTACTAAAACTAGTAATGCCATTCCTATTGCTAATATATTCTTTCGGGAAGTTGTAAGATTACATGGAATTACCAAAAGTATCGTCTTTGATCAAGACATCAGATTTTTGGGACATTTATGAAGAATATTATGGAGGAAATTGGGCACATAATTGAATGTTAGTTCAACATACTACCCACAAATGGGTGTTTAAACTGAAGTGGTGAATAAAATTTTAGGCAATATTTTGCACATTTTGGTTGGAGATCATCCCAAGCAGTGGAATCAAGTCTTGGCTCAAGTTGAGTTTTCTTATAATGACACTCCACTTCTCTTTTACCAGGCACATAGATTCTATATACCTTTGAAGTTGCATTGTAGCCACGTTGCTCCCCCATGCATGAAAAGGGTGATGTAGGGCCTCTTTTAGATGATGCCAGAATGGAGGAGGCACCTTTTGGAGATGTACACATACACTTTGGGACTTTATTGGAGTTAAGATCACTCTTGTACCTTTGCATTAGTTCCTTGATGTTGTATTGCCTACTTTGGAGGATGATGTCATGGTGGAGACCATTCTTCTCCAACACATTTTAGTTATTTTTGGTATTATGTTATGTTTTAAAACTATTTCAAGATCATATTATGACCTTTGGCCTAGCTGAATGCTCAAGTAAAGTTGTTTAGGGGTTTTACTTGTAAAATCATGAAAAATTGACTTGATTACACTCCTATACGCATAAGAGAATGATGCACATTTTCGTATATGCACAAATTTTTTATATGGAAGTTGCACATATACTATAGATTCACATATATAAAAGACATGCATATATGAAAGATATACACATAAGAAAGTTATGCATATATGGAAGATATGTGCATATACAGATGTTGCCACCTAAGGGATGTTTGGCTGCAGGGATGATGTCATGGTGGAGACCATTCTTCTCCAACACGTTTTAGTTATTTTTGGTATTATGTTATGTTTTAAAACTATTTCAAGGTCATATTATGACCTTTGGCCTAGCTAAATGCTCAAGTAAAGTTGTTTAGGGGTTTTACTTGTAAAATCATGAAAAATTGACTTGATTACCCTCCTATACATGCAAGAGAACCATACACATTTCCGTATACGCGCAATTTCTGTATATGGAAGTTGCGCATACACTATCGATTCAGATATATAAAATACATGTATATACAGAAGATATACACATAAGAAAGTTACGCATATACGAAAGATATGTTCATATATGAAAGTTGCCTGCCAAGCTTGGTTCATGGTAGTGATGTTATTAGCTGGTATGTTTAGAGAGCATTGGTCTAGTATATACAATTGATGCACATATACAAAAGATGCAAATATATGAAAGTTATACATACTAAAGTTTCACATACATGGAGGTTATGTGTATATATGAAAGTTGCACATATACCTGGAAGATATGTGCATATAGAAAAGTTTCGCACATGCAGAAGATATGCGTATATCTTCCATATATGCACAATTTCCGTATATGCAAAATTTCCATATATTTAAGTTGCACATGTACGGTAGATGCACATACATAAAAGACGTACATATATGGAAGATATGCACATATAAGAAAGTTACGCATATACAGAAGATATGTGCATATCTTTCATATATGCACAATTTTTGTATATGAAAGTTGCACATATACGGTAGATGCACATATAAAAAAAAGTGCATATATGGAAGATATGCACATATAAGAAATTTATGCATACACAGAATATATGCGCATATAAAGAAGTTGCACATATACGGTAGATACACATATATAAAAAATGGACTTATACGAAAAATATGCGCATATATTGCGTATATGCACAATTTCCATATATGTGCAATTTTTGTATATGGAATTTGCGTATATACGGTAGATGCACATACATAAAAGACGTGCATATACAAAAGATATGCACATATAAGAAAATTATGTATATAAGGAAGATATGTACATATTTTCCGTATATGCACAATTTCCATATATGCGCAATTTCTATATATAGAATTTGCACATATATGAAATTTATGTATAGATGGAGGATAGGTACATGTCTTCCATATATGCACAATTTCCGTATATGTGTAATTTATGTATATGGAATTTGCGCATATATGATGAAGATACATAAACAAGGTGCATATACGGATGATATGCACATATAAGAAAGTTAGTGATATACCGAAGATATGCACATATCTTCTGTATATGCACAATTTCTATATATGCGCAATTTCTATATATGGAAATTGCGCATATACATAAACTGTGCATATATGGAAGATATGTGCATATCTTCCATATATACATAACTTTCCTATATGTGCACATTTCCGTATACGTGCAATTTCTGTCTATGGAAATTGCACATATACTGTAGATTCACATATATAAAAGACAAGCATATACGGAAGATATACACATATAAGAAAGTTACGCATATATGGAAGTTGTATATGTACGGTTGATGCACATATGTGGAAGTTACATATACTAAAGTTTCACATACTGGAGGTTATGTGTATATACAGAAGTTGCAAATATATCTGGAAGATATGTGCATATAGAAAAGTTTCGCACATACAGAAGATATACGCATATCTTCTATATATGTAAAATTTCCATATATGGAAATTGCACATGTATGGTAGATACACATACATAAAAGACGTACATATATGGAGGATATTCACATATAAGAAAGTTACGCATATACGAAAGATATGTGAATATCTTCCATATATGCACAATTTTTGTATATGGAAGTTGCGCATATACGATAGATGCACATATATAAAAGACGTGCATATATGGAAGATATGCACATATAAGAAATTTACACATATACAGAATATATGCGCATAAACGGAAGTTGCACATATATGGTAGATGCACATATACAAAAGATGGACATATACGAAAAATATGTGCATATATTGTGTATATGCATAGTTTTTGTATATGCGCAATTTTTTCATATGGAATTTGCGAATATAAGGTAGATGCACATACATAAAAGACGTGCATATACAGAAGATATACACATATAAGAAATTTATGTATATACAGAAGATATGCACAATTTTCGTATATGCGCAATTTCTGTATATGGAATTTGCGCATATACGATGCAGATACATATGTATACGATCAGATACGATGTAGATACATAAACGATGTGCATATACGGAAGATATGTGCATATCTTATATATATACATAAATACACCGTTGATGAATCCAGAGGCTACCTGGCCCGATTATAGGCTCTGCCTAGAGAAATAGAATGTAAACACTTCCTGAATATTAGATCTGATGATCAACAGCTTCGATACCATGTAGAAATTTTGAATAATTTAACACATATTCAACAGAGATTATCCTGATCATGTACTATTGCGGAAAACATACACAATACATAAGCTCCTCTACGTTGATCATCAATATAGCAGCATCAATAACAATAGAACATCAAGAGCATTCACACATTAACACAGTATGTATCCCGGGGAAAGCATCTCGCTAAAAACCCCAACTATCTGTATATTAATGATTGAGTCATGTAACATTACACAGCATAATACTTCTCACAAGTATCTTCACCTCTGTTACACACAATACAGCTCAGATCTGATCTCCAAATCTCTTCCACTGCTTTCCTGCCTCCACTGCTCAATACCTGCTCAAGAACTGATGAGAATGGCTCACCAAACTCGTTTTTCACCTGCAAAATAGTCACTCGCTCTTTGTGGACGTGAGCATAAGCTGAAATGTGGGAAAATACATGGGAAAAATCATTGGCATACTCAATCCCTTGATTGTGCAAGATCTGGTGCACAACTATAGTCACAACTGATAGCAATCTGATTCTCTACCACCTGTCCCTTTTGAACTGAACATGCACTGACATGCAACTGAGTTAACTGATGTATTCATTAGTTGTATTATGAGTTAATAACTTGTGAATTAATTAATAACTAATTCACCCAACTCATCTCTAGTCTATTTGCCAGTTAGACTAAATACAACCAGTTTAACAAAGCTAAACTGAACACAACTCCATCAACTCCACAATCAACTCCACCAAACTCAACTGATTGAGTTCTAACTTAAGTCATCCATGCAACAACTCAACTGACTCATAAGAAAAGCGTATTTCCTTCTGACAGCTGCATGTGCCACCTCTGTAGCTCAAACTGAAGTGCTCCAAGAGAATAAGATTAAGTTTATAGTCCAAATATTATTGTGAGATAATAATATTTGACTTTTCTATTTTTGACAGCCAGTCTAAAAATAGACTTGATCACTCACACTGTGATCACTCACACTTTCATCAAAAATAGAAGTCCATCTATTTTTCCAACTTGATCAATCATCCATAAACAACAACCTGCAATCCATAGGCATGATCCATATGTCTAAAAATAGACTTGCGCCAAAAAAAGCCTGCGGGCCCACTTAGTGAAGGCGACTCTTTTCACTAAGCTCCATCATCTTGTTGCAATCTCAACACACATATCTTCCATATATGCACAATTTCTGTATATGTGCAATTTTTGTATATGAAAATTTTGCATATACGGAAATTGTGCATATACGGAACATATGTGCATATCTTCCGTATATACATAACTTTCTTATATGTGCACATTATATATGTGCAATTTCTGTATATGGAAGTTGCTCATATACTGTAGATTCACATATATAAAAGACATGCATATACGGAAGATATACACATGTAAGAAAGTTACGCATGTACGGAATATATGTGCATATACGGAAGTTGCACATATACAAAAGATGCACATATACAAAAGTTATATATACTAAAGCTTCACATACATGAAGATTATGTGTATATACGGAAGTTTCACATGTACCTGGAAGATATGTGCATATAGAAAAATTTCGCATATATAAAAGATATGCACATACCTTCAATATATGCACAATTTTCGTATATGTAAAATTTTCATATATGGAAGTTGCACATGTACGGTAGATGCGCATACATAAAAGATGTACATTTATGGAAGATATGCATATACTAGAAAGTTATGTATATATGGAAGATATGCATATATCTTTCATATATGCACAATTTCCATATATGCTCAATTTTTGTATATGGAAGTTGCACATATACGGTAGATGCACATATATAAAAGACGTGCATATACAGAAGATATGCACATATAAGAAATCTACGCATATACGGAAGATATGTGCATATACAGAAGTTGCGCATATACGGTAAATGCATATATACAAAAGATGCACATATAAGGAAGATATGAGCATATATTGCGTATATGCACAATTTCCATACATGCACAATTTCTGTATATGGAATTTGTGCATATACGAAATTTATGTATATACAGAAGATATGTGCATATCTTCTGTATATGCACAATTTCTGTATATGCACTTGAGCTGAGGTCATTTCAACCTTTCATCCTCTCTTTGGGTATAAGCACAAGTTCAACCAGTCGAGGTGTCTCATGGGTCTAGGGAAGCCTTTCGTAGTGTTGAAACTCTCATATCTTTACACCAATGGAGTCTTGTAAAATTTTCCCCTTATATAACACATTTTGAGAAGGAGTTGTTATCATTAGGGCATTCAAAATAGTTTCAACATTCTCCTAACTTACAAGGCATTAAGGATGCACATGGTACAAACATGCTATTAAAAAAGGATAAATGGAAAGCTTAGTTAGTAGCAAAGGGTCACTCCCAGTTACAATATTTGTTGATAATTTTTCTCTTGTTCCTAAGTTTACTTCTATTATAATTATTATATCTATTGTACTAATTTTGATCTTGAAGTAGAACAAATGGATGTGAACATAACATTCCTTTTTGGGGATCTAGAAGAAGAAAACTACATGAAAAAACTAGAAGGATTTGTTGTGAAAGGAAAGAAAGAGTCAATATGCATGCTAAAAAATTCCTTTTATGGGTTAAAACAATCATCAATGATGTTGTATCAAGAATTTGATACTTATATATTCGGACTTGAAACATCCCCAATTCACCCAACTGGGGTGATGCAACCAACATCGACACCATTACCATAATCATAAAATATACATAACATGACATAATATCATGCAATAAAAACCATAAAAGATAAACCATGGGCATGCATAAAATAAGTTTCAAATACTTATATGTTAAAATATGTTGATCAGACTATGGAAGTTGAGATAACATTAGTTCTAGAAAACATCAATACAAGGTCATGGGCAAGCTTCACTATCAAAATAGACAACTATGGCCTGATAAAGTTTCCTTGGGTAGGAAAAAAAGGAGCTTGAGCTCCTCACAAGAATTTTAAAAAGACACAACCCCCATCATATAGTTAAAGAGCATTGCTAGTATATGAAATTCTCACACCCATATGAACATTAGTCTCTTCCACCGTGGAATCCTACACATATAGCCTGGTTGTGCTTGTTTAGAAGTATTTTGAAGTTTCTTAGAAAGATGGAGGGCTTGGGTATGGGCCATCCTCTTGTAGTGTGGGCAACCTTGCAGTGCACATTCTCGTTGTAGAATGAAATCACCACGACTGGAGGCATCGAGAATCCAATCTCATGAATTTAACCAAATGAATCAAATCATATGTGTGATGGCATGGTTCCACCCTTCCTTCTCCTTCTTTCTCCCTGGAGAAGCCTTTCAAAGGGAGGAAATAAACAATTTTGATATTTGAAAGAAACAAATACATGAAACCAAGAATGGAACTTAAATGGAATTCTCGTGTTAAATGCTCATGTGTTTTTCAAGGGGAATCAAATTCCATTAAATAAAATGTTGAGACTGATAATAAATCATTATTAATTGTATGAAAATTGTTAGGTCTTTGTGTTGCCAAAAATTATTTGAGGGGTGTTTGGTTGATTTATCAAAAGTTAATTATGGTGATATCAAAACAATCTTTGTGTGGTTAAAATGTGCAGAAAAGTTGTAATTTCATCGTAATGATCAATCATCATTTCCAATTAAATGTTTGGTTTAATAAGGATAACAAATATATAGAGATTTTTCATGATGTCCAATAAAGGGAGTCAACATGGGAAAGGTAATACTTTGGATCTCACATGTTTTAGAAAATTGATATCTCTTTGTCCATAAACATTAGAGGTTAAAAAATAACATATGTTGTAGAGCTAAGTTTGTTCCAACTTAGTTATATCTTGAACCACAAATTGGTGTTGACCTCATGGATATGAAAGAAATTTTGTAGCTTAATGTAGGGTAGTCTTGTCATGAAATAAGAAGGGTAGACATCAAAACTCAAAAAAATTTGCATTGATGGAAAATATCACAGAAGGGATTCCCTTTTCCCCAATCTTTTCCAGAACTAATGAGTTTGCCTCCTCCCTACAGCATAAGGAGGTGCCATCTGAGATCATGATAGTAATATCAATGGATTTTACCGAATAACTATCTCTTTCACCGGGTTTCTCGATTGAGGCCCTAAATTTCGTTAAGGCTTGCTTAAACCGTAGCATCCCATTACAAATTTTCGAACACATATTCACATATTTGGAGGCATATTTCACCTTTTGAGGTATTTGGGGTTAAGTACATTACAAAAATTCAACCCTAGGTGACTATTATCCATATGATCCTAGTTAAATAGATAAATTTCAAAATTTAATATAATGTAGAAATTACTTTCAGATCATGGCATCAGTCACACAAGAACTAAAAATTTAAGTACTTGAAGAATAAAAGAGTTTTGCAGATACATAAGTAATTTCTTCTTCAAAATCAGATTTACATACCTCAAGGAAAACTCTACAAGCTACTCAAATAACAATTGTATGGTCATAAAAATCATTTCAAAATGAGGTATACGATCTACACAAAAAATAAAGGTAGAAGTTGTACAATTGTTATATTGCTCCATACGACCATATAGATCCATACATTTATATTGATTCTTTTTACAATTTCCTTTCAACTAACCTGTAAGTTCATCCTTATTACGGATTTCTTTCTCTCAGTTGTTCAATGTGAGAAATACCTCTCTATCCTGTTGTATTTATGTTTTTCTGAAACATGTACAAGTCCTTTATTGCACTACATTTCTCAATGTACATATTGTTAAAGACCTTTTCTTCATATTTGGGAGAATTTTTGCATGGGGGAATACCATGTGTTTGTTGACATAATCAAACCCTCATATGAGTAGGAAATTCATGATTTAAAAGGATTTCATGAAAGAGAAAGTGGCAGGTGGCAATATATGGACCCATTTTATTTATTCAAAAGACAAAAGGAAGTACTCCACTTGAGGAGGATTAGGTCCTCAAAAAGAAAATATCATTTTATGAATTAGGGTTTGATTTGGAAGATATAAATAGAGGAGAGGGTACTTTTGCCAAAGTCATAGCTTGAATATTGGGAGTTCCCTCCAAGCTTAGTTGAATATATTTAGGAGGATTAGAAGAGGGGTTATGTAATATTTTTCCATCACTCTATTCTTTCCATGAATGGTTATGGTTTTTGCAATTTCCATGAGTTTAGGTGAGACTTGTTTTGTCCTCTTGACCATCTTACAAAATCAAATTCAAAAAATGATGTATTGTTGGTTGTTTGTCCAATAACAAGGTTGTACTAATTTCTCTACTTCATTTAAGAGTTCATGTTTTGGTTATTCCTTTGTTGTTCGTGGTTGTCTGCTATCACTTGGTGGTAATTTCATGTTTATGATGGTGCATCTTCTTTAAGGGTTCCTAGTTATTCTTTTTTTTTCATGTTGCCAAGATCCCATCTTCTAACTCATAAAAAGCAATAACAACATCACTAGTACCTTCGTAGCCCCAATCAAATCTCTCCTTTTACTCTATCGTTATTCAAAAATTTGTTTTGTAGTAATTAAGCCACATTAGTGAATGGCTCAATTGTGTCTTCTTTGTCATATTCAAAGCCTTGCATTTTGATTTTAACTCCATCACCCAAATAGATAGGCATTGGTCTTTATAAATTCCACCATTCTTTTTATTTTAAATAAATACCATAAAACTAAATTTTGGTAGGGTTTCCTCCCTTATGCTGGGAAAGAATTGGCCTAAAGTGAAGAAGCATTATTGTTTTGATTACATTTATGATATATTGAAATTACATAATCCACGAATGATGTGGAAAATCATGACTCATATACATCTTGACATGACACCTTGACGAGACGTGACATGACATTAATGACATAGGCCACCTGATCATATGAAAATTTCAAGTCATTCTTTCTGCTATTGTCTTCATGTCTTCTTGAAAGATAATACATGTTCTTCTTCTTCCTCTATAAGGCTTGAAGGTAGGGACTCTTCAATGTGATCTTGATCTCCAGCTGTTGTCACAATTTGGTGTCCCTTTGTCTTTTTTTATTGATAAACTTGTTTTTGTAGCTACAAAGGTGTCTTCTAGCATGGTCTCCTTCTTTATCTCCTCCATCATCATCTTGTCAAAAAATTATATAATACCTACAATTGAAATCCACTCATAACAAGACGAAATCCATCCAATAAGGCCCTAGTCTAACATGCTTCATGACAACCATTAACTGAGCTGGTACCAAGTGATAGGCTGAGACACTAGATCAAGGATTACGCAGTTGTGCAGATCAGGAGGTCCAGGTCTAGGACTGAGCCTTGATACTGTGAAATGCACAATTTAGGCTAGCTAGGGGAAGATAATTATGCAGTTGAGGAGGTCAGGTGATAAGGATGGAGGTTTGAGGCTTCAGGTTGCCCACTGTGCAGTTCTTGATGAACAGTGGCTAAGGGCTTACGTAGTTGCACAGTTCAAGTGGTGAAGGTTGAGGCTTTTTTCTTGAGACTCTACAATGAACAGGGGAAGGTGACTGAAAGGTAGGGATCGTACATTTCCAGAGCTCAAGGGTTAGATTTGAGCACTGAGACAACGCAATGCATAGTTTTGGAAGGCAAGATCTAAGAATTAAGATGTGAACTTGAAGACTTATACTGTGCAGTTCAAGAAGGCTGAGTGAGATTAGGTTGCTCAAGAATGTACTTTTCCATATTTAGCTAAGTGTGGGATCAGTAAATTCGAAGTGAAAAAAGACAAAAATTGAGCATGATCAGACACTTATAACAGTTGATTACACAACATTGATCACCCAGAACACATGAAAAACATACTTCTATTAGTGCAACGACATAACATAGAAAGGCCTATCCAAACTTTCCCTTTGTGGCTCTTAACATAGAATGAATGCCTTCCATGTGAGACATGTAGATGAAACATCCTACATATTAAACATGTGGAATTGAAGTTGACATCATGACATTGATTAAGAGTCTTATTTTATACGTGTTTGTTCAGGGAACAAAACAAGATTGCTTGGTCCTAGGTCATGGTCATCAAGTTGTAATCCAATTCCAAATTGGAGTGATTAACTCACTCTACATATAAGAATGAAGTGAAATGGCTGCAAGCATTATCTCTTTCAAAGTTCACCTCACCAATATCAAGTAATACACATATGAATGAAAAATGCTTCCATTCACATTACAAATAATATCCAATGAAAAAGATTACCATGCACATTACAACTGCACTAACATGATGAATGCTTACATTTTGGTCTAGTAATAAAGAAAGGTCATGCATTGAAGAATGATATGACACCCTTGGTCAAGTACATAGTTAGTTTTCCTACACTTAATTTCAAGAAAGGTTTTATGACTAATAAAAATAAGTTGAGCACAACTTGATGGTTGAAAACTTTTAGCTCCTAATAAATCAAAACAATTAAATAACATTCAAATTAAAATCCTTTAAATTAAACATTATGATTGCAATTTAATACTTGTATAACAATTTCCACATAGTTTGTGGAAAATGGCTTTAACCCAAGAAATCAATTTTAACTTGTTATAATATTTTTCAACTTTTAAAATGTAATTTATTTTATATTTTATTGATAGTGTAAAGGTCACACATGAGATCCAAATAATCTATGCATATTTATAGTGATGCATTCCAAAATCATTCTAATTGGTATTCAATTGTGAATTAATAACTATAATATAAATTCAATGTACATACACAAATGCAATTATGAAGTTTTCTAACTATAATATAAATTCAATGTACATACACAAATGCAATTATGAAGTTTTCTAACTATAATATAAATTCAATGTACATACACAAATGTAATTATGAATTTTCACAATTTTTTAAGGTAGTTTGCTTAAACAATGACTATAATTTGATGTTACATTCAAACCTTATATTCCATAAATAAAAAATAAACAAAAATTCTAAAATCATATTATAACTAAATAAATTTGTGAAATATATGTGTGTGCTCTTTTATGATTACCTCGCTTATCCTAGGAGTAGTCATATGGTTATCTCAATGATTAAGCCATGGGAGTAGTCATATGGTTGTCTTAATGATTAAGCCATGCATGTACTGTGAATGACTCATTAAATTAGTTATTATAAAATACAATGTTAAAAAATAAAAAAATAAAACAAAATTAAGTTATATTGATAGTTGTCATAATATTTAAATATTTATTTGTGATGTTCTAGTTGTAAAAATAATAATTTTGGTTTATAGCTTGCACATGGTTTTGGATCTATTGTTTCGGACCCATGGTTTTGGTTACACATGGTATTGTTCCTGTAGTATTTCCTTGTGTAGACTATTTAAATATAGTATATCTCTCACAAAATAAATAAAGAGTGAAAAATAATAATTCGGGTTTATAGCTTGCACATGGTTTTGGTTACACGTGGTATTGTGGCCAATTCGCAAAAAAAATAAAGAGTGGAAGGCATATGACATTGGAGTGGAGGTGAAGTTTATTATTAATAAAAATAATCGTTGATCATTTCCCATGGTTTTTCACGTAAACTCTTTGTGTTGTCTTAATAAATATTATTGATTTAATATTTATTGTAATTTATTTATTGATTGGTGTTTAAAATAAAGAATATTGAGAACATTTTTAAACATGGTTACAATGTCTAATGAAACAAATTAGAGATTTTCACAATCCTTTTAAATATATTTATTTTTGGCTTTTTAGGTGATTAAATAGTTTGTCTTTATCTATTTAAAGTTGATATTTTTTTTATTTTTTTATTTTTTTCTTCCTTCGGTAATTCTTAATAGAGACATTGGTAATGCTTAATAGACACATTGGTATTTAACTTGATATTAAAGTATGAGGATGAGAAGGAAAAGATACAAAAATATTCCCACATACTTTCATGGACATGATAGAGTTTGATGAGTCACAAAATTTTGAGGAGGCTATTACAAAAATGAAGTACTACTATGAACAATCTAAGCTAGGAATGATTGGAAGAAAAAGGAAGCATCAAATTCAAAGGAAGGAAGGGCAATCTAAAGGAAGCCTCAAATTCAAAGGAAGGAAGCATGCAATTTCACAGAAACTACTTGGAAAAAAGGAAGGGAATTTAATCACCATTAGCAACCGTGAGTTTTAGAAAATGTTTACTAATGTAGAAAGACACCTATTCACTCAGACTGTGAGAGAAGAGACTAAGGACTATGGAGGAGAACCACATAAATGTTGAACTTATGATAAAAACCATAGGAAGTGGGACTACCAATGAAAGAATGATGGCCTGAGGTTATAAACCGCATATTGATTTTCTTGTATAAATCAATATTATTTTATATAACTAATTAATTTATATCATATCACACTTAAATATGAAGTGAAAACATTATATATATAAATTAGTTTATATACATATATAATAATATATATATATATATTATTAATTTGAAACCTATGAATTATTAGTTTTATTTTAATATTTATTAGAAAGGTTGAGTGATGTTGCTAGGTGTTTATTGGTTCCTCTGACTTTTTTATTAGTTTCTATTTTCTTTTTTTAATTTAATTTGTATAAGTATTGGATTTAGATGTGAAACAATCAGTGCGTAGATTTACAATTAGATTTCACATCATGTTATATTTTACTTATTGAATATCTATATTCCCTCTCTTTGATGTACACACATGTTCATGATGGTATTGTGTTGGGAGTAATTAAAATGAAGTTGTATAATTATATGTACTTGTCAATTCTTCTCACTGTTAATATAGATTCTATGATATCTTTATTTATACTTTTTGTTACATAGGGATATGGACATGCAAAGAATATTTGTCTCCTTGAAATAGAAAGGTTTGTCGCTTAAAAAACATAGAGAAATTATACAAATATCTTGAGTGGAACTAAGACAAGGAACTAAAAAAATTATATACACATAGAGAAATGATACAAATATCTTGAGTAGAACTAAGACAAGGAACTAAAAAAATCATATAATAATTGTTAAAATAGATAATCCAACTAAGAATAACATCAAGGATACATATACCCATTAAACCTATACAACTAAATTGATAGAGAGAAAGGACCATACTCTTGGGATTAGAATGAACCAAAACCAAAAGCATCACACTATCTATTACAATGGCTAGAGTACTAGTCCTTCTACCTTGAAAATTTTAAACAAAAGATAACTAATGAATAAACATTGTTAAACACAAATGTAATAGCAACAACATTATACAAATAAAGTAGCTCCCCTCTTCATATGCCCATAAATCACAAAAAAAATTTCTAATATTTTAGAAGAAATACCAGGGAGACTAAAGGATAAGGTACCATATTTAAATTACAATTCTCAAAACCATAAAAATTCCCATGAATTCCCACCTTAATATGAGATAGGGTCCTATACAAACATTAATTACTAAAATGATGCACGTGATCAACCATTAAGGAATGTGATATATGATATTTTACTCATATTTTTATGAATTAATATAAGTTTAAAAAAATGACTAGTTTAATTTATTGTTCTAATGTCTTTCTTATAGTTGAGAATCGCCTAAAATAATTTAATATCCCTAAAAAATACAAAGTCCAATATAATATTATTATTCACCATACATTTCAAAAATTATATTAAATTAAATTAATCTAATAAAATAGATATTTATTTGTTTTTAATATAGTTTTATGAAAACTTATTACTCTCAAATATATTATTATGTTGTACTATATTTATTTATTCATTTTTAAAATTTTAAATAGAAAATTAAATAAAATATAAAAATTTATGTAATATTAAGTACAAATTTAATATGCTTAAATTTTATATTTTAATATATAGATTCTATTCAAAGAATCAAATTCTATTTTTTATGAGGATATTAATTTTTTTTTTGACTTTTTAAAGTAATCTTGATTTCTATGCAAGGAATTGAAACATACATTGAGTAGAGCATTAAGTCGTGTCACGAGAAAACCCTAAACTCTTATAAACATACATCCACTTGCATTAAGTACATCCAAGTGATTAAGTAGGAGCGGAGGAGCCTGTCAGAGCATGTAACGCCCTAGTGAATCGGGCAGGCGCACGATGATGGGCGGGCGCCCCGCACGACGGGCGGGCGCTCCGCACGATGGGCAGACATTCTTCTACACATCAAAATTGGCCGGAGGGACAACCCGGACAGGTGTGCACGATGGTGGATGGGTGCTCCGCACGATGGGCGGGCAACCCGGACACGGTTGGCAAACGACGGGCGAAGCTACACGGCGTGCAGACAAACGAAGAATCGGGTGCCCCGCGCACGATGGGCAGGCGACCCGAGGGCGACCCACGCCCGAGGGGCGGGCGCCCTAAACGATCATCGAACGGAGTCTCTTCATATATGATGGAGCATATACATATGTATATAGGTGTTGGTGTATGGGTGATGGGCTGTGCGCAGGTGCGCCCGCCCAACCCACGGTTCGGGCAGCAAAAATATATATGTATTATGGTTACCATATATGGCGGTGGGCTGTGCACAGGGTGCGCCCACCCGCCTGATGAACGGGTTGTGCAACGTTAAGACAGTTCAGTGGTGAACGGGCAGACAGTTTGGTGTTGGCGGTGGGCTGTGCACGGGGTGCGCCCACCCGCCTAGTGAACGGGTCGTGTAGCGCGTTTGGACAGTTCGGTGTAGAACGGGTCGTGCAGCGCGTTCAGACAGTTCGGTGTAGAACGGGTCGTGCAGCGCGTTCAGAAAGTTCGGTGTAGAACGGGTCGTGCAGCGCGTTCAGACAGTTCGGTGTTGGCGGTGGGCTGTGCACGGGGTGCGCCCACCCGCCTAGTGAATGGGTCGTGCAGCGCGTTCAGACAGTTTGGTGGTGAATGGGTCAAGCATAAAACAATTCGGTGTTGGTGTGGGCTGTGCACGGGGTGCGCCCACCCGGCAAACAGACGTGTTGACATAACGTAGCGGTGGTGGGTGCGCCCACCCACCCAGCGGATGGTTCGTGCAGTGTAGGCTCGAACGAGGACGGCAGCGCGGGCTCGGGCAACGGCGGCAGCGTGGCAGCATAGTTCGAACGAAGGCGGGCAGCGTAAGGTCGAGCGATAACAAGCAACGAACGACATAGCGAAAAGCCGAACGTTATACCTTGGCGTGGGCGGCTTTGCATACGGCAAAGGCCGACCCGCCAAAGGGAATTAACACATGGCAGTTCACATAAGTTATGGGGTTGGCTTAAAGAACCGACGCCCCTCATGGACGAGTTAGCAAGCATATATAAGGATGAGTGCAAAGGCTCATTCATTAAATCAAGGAAGCACTCTCAAGTCTTGGACGAAGAAGAAAGGGCGCAAATCTTATAGGGTAATGCGCATGTCTTATGCGCAGAAATAAGATAGGTGCGATTCGGTTATCGGTTAGACTTGGCAAGGAGGGCGAACGACGAAGGACAAGAACAAGTTTTATGCCGGACTCAAGGCAAGTTGCATATCGGTGATGCGCACTTGGCCGTGGAAGTGGGTGTAATGTTAAGGCTGTTCTACGCCTTGTTGTATATGAAGATTTAAGTGCTGGCCGTGGGTTTTAGCCCGACGCACTTGTTGTAATATTGCAAAATTGTAATAAACATTGTGGGCAGACTTTACCGGGAGTTTCCCCTCCCATTCTACACGTTTGTTTGCAATTATTATTCGGTTTAATTGCATATGAAAATGTTAAGAATGGTTTATGTTGAATTATGAAGGTTAATGCTTTTACATGGTTATGAGATAACAGTTAAAGCATGTTTATGTTGGTTAAGGCGTAGTCCATGTGTGCGGTTATTGAACAAATAAACGTACACGGTGGTGCCGCACCCGCCCAATAAGAAAAAAAAAGATTGGGGGCGTGACAGGTGGTATCAGAGCAGGGTTGCTCGTGAAGACTTGGACGAGGTTCAGGTGTTGAAGAATAGCAAGGCTCGATCTAGAGCTGGTAAGGACTTGGATAGAGTATCCGGGTTGAAAATTGATCGTGAATCTGCTCGATCTAAAAGCAGACCACCGAATAAGTATGGAGAAGGTCGACAAAGCAGTGATGGTAGACAAAGGTGACCACAATGCAGTTAAGGCACTTCGATATGAAGTATTGGAACACATGGGGCGATGGAGCTCTAGCTGGGTTGCGATGCAGGCCGAAAATATCAAGATTCGGGAGAGTTGTTCGGAACTTAGAAGAGAGCTGGAAGAACTCAGAAGCCAATGCGAAAGTATGACAAGTATTGAGCTCGACGAGTTTGACGAAGAAATCCACCGAAGTAGATTGGGTCTTCAAGAGCTCTTCGACGAAAGAGCCCGACTGAGGAAGGAAAGAGCTAAGGTGGAAACAGAAGTCAAACAAATTGAGGAAGAAATAAAAAGGAGACTTCTTGGTAAGGAGGTAGTCGTAATCGAGCAAGAAGAACTCGACTACATCGACAAGTTGGAAGCTCACTACCGTGAACATCCAAGGGATATCCGGAAGTTTAGCTCCATGGACTTGGTCGATGAACCATTGGGTGATACATTTCAGCAGAACACGGTAGAAGGGAAGCTTGAGGCAGACCAAGCCGGACCGAGACCAAGTTCCCCAGAAGGACCAGACAAAGAAGTAAGGTATCTCAAGAGGGATGTCGAAAAGAAGCATAAGCCTATTGACACTCTTGAGGGTGAATTCTTGAAACAAGTTGCTGAGATAAGGCGCAAGACAAAACCAATAAAGGAAGATGGTTCCTTGAAATTAAGTTTTGGCAGCTTTGATTGATACGGGAGCTACTCATAGCTTCGTGAGTAAGAAGGCTGCGATATCTTTCGGGAAGAAAGCAAAAATGGAGAGGGAAAGTAGTGCCTTCAAAGCAGTTAACTCTCCCATTAAAGCTGTTGATGGTATATTGGAAAATACTCAGATAAGGGTCGGATCATGGTTCGGGAAGCTGGATTTAAGAGTCGTGGACATGGATGATCATTCTATGGTGCTGGGGTTGGACTTGATGAGACTTTCACAGGCCATACCAATGATGAACTGGGACCTCCTCTTGATCACCGCTGAAGGAAAGAACATGATGATACCGATGAATAGGAGAAGTTGCTTGGGATATAGACCAAGGAAGGCTTCTATGACTTTATATCCCAAGGATCCAAATGTGAAACATGGGGATGTGGAACAAAGGGGACTTGGGAGTATAATCCAAACAACAAAAGAACGAAAATTCGTTGACTTCATTACAAAAGCAGGAAGGAAGAACGAGAGGAATAAGGAAAAAACCCCCTGAACTTGGAAGGACTTGTTAGGAATATCTTCCACTAATGGTCCTCACAAAGAGGTTGCAAATGAAGCAGTCCTGAGCACTACTTCAGAAGCAGGGACTGGTGAAGACTATGAAGGGAGAGACCCGACTGGGATAGTAGACTTTTGCAGATATGCTATGGGCATATACGACTTTCAATTGACGAAAGGCAAGCTAGGAGAGCTTGGGTGTACCGGTGAAGAGATTGAAGCTGTGCATAAATATTTAAGGACACAATATCAATCTGACACATGGGTGGACGAGAGTCAGGGAGGAAACTTCCTGGCCTTTCTATCTTCTTAGATGACATGGAGGATGGGCTCATTGTTGGCTGCTCAAGGCAGTGAGCCCTCAACATAATTGAGCAGGTATGATGATCCCGACATGCGGCAGAAAGATGGGGTTTCCATGGACCTGGGCATGGGGTCGTGAAGATAAGTGTTGACACATGATCAAGGTGTGTAACACTTGATGTGATACATGGGCAGTTTGCACATGGAAGCGGTAACCTAATGTGGCAGAACTTTTATGGGGGGGGGTCTACATTATGGTTGCTGATGATCTTGGTGGGGAGCTACCAGGATGAAGTGTTGTCGGGACGACAACGTTTTCGGGTGGAGGAGAGTCTAACGCCCTGGTGAATTGGGCAGGCGCCCCGCACGACGGGCGGGCGCTCCGCACGATGGGCAGACATTCTTCTACACATCAAAATTGGCTGGAGGCACAACCCAGGCAGGTGTGCACGATGGTGGATGGGTGCTCCGCATGATGGGCGGGCAACCCGGACACGGTTGGCAAACGACGGGCGAAGCTACACGGCGTGCAGACAAACGAAGAATCAGGCGCCCCGCGCACAATGGGCGGGCGACCCGAGGGCGACCCACGCCCGAGGGGCGGGTGCCCTGAACGATCATCGAACGGAGTCTCTTCATATACGGTGGAGCATATACATATGTATATAGGTGTTGGCGTATGGGTGATGGGCTGTGCGCAGGTGCGCCAGCCCAACCCACGGTTTGGGCAGCAAAAATATATATGTATTATGGTTATCATATATGGCGATGGGCTGTGCACGGGGTGCGCCCACCCGCCTGATGAACGGGTCGTGCAGCGTTCAGACAGTTCGGTGTTGGCGGTGGGCTGTGCACAGGGTGCGCCCACCCACCTGGTGAACGGGTCGTGCAGTGCGTTCAGACAGTTCGGTGTAGAACGGGTCGTGCAGCGCGTTCAGACAGTTCGGTGTAGAACGGGTCGTGCAGCGCGTTCAGACAGTTCGGTGTTGGCGGTGGGCTGTGCACGGGGTGCGCCCACTCGCCTAGTGAATGGGTCGTGCAACGCGTTCAGACAGTTCGGTGGTGAATGGGTCAAGCATAAAACAGTTCGGTGTTGGTGTGGGCTGTGCACGGGGTGCGCCCACCCGGCGAACGAACGTGTTGACATAACGTAGCAGCGGTGGGTGCGCCCACCCGCCCAGTGGATGGTTTGTGCAGTGTAGGCTCGAACGAGGACGGCAGCGCAGGCGGACGAAGGCAGGCAGCGCGGGCTCGGGCAACGGCGGCAGCGTGGCAGCATAGTTCGAACGAAGGCGGGCAGCGTAAGGTCGAGCGGTAACAAGCAACGAACGACATAGCGAAAAGCCGAAGGTTATACCTTGGCGTGGGTGGCTTTGCATATGGCAAAGGCCGACCCGCCAAAGGGAATTAACACATGGCGGTTCACATAAGTTATGGGGTCGGCTTAAAGAACCGACGCCCCTCATGGACGAGTTAGCAAGCATATATAAGGATGAGCGCAAAGGCTCATTCATTAAATCAAGGAAGCACTCTCAAGTCTTGGACGAAGAAGAAAGGGCGCAGATCTTATAGGGTAATGCGCATGTCTTATGCGCAGAAATAAGACAGGCGCAATTCGGTTATCGGTTAGACTTGGCAAGGAGGGCGAACGACGAAGGACGAGAACGGGTTTTATGCCGGACTTAAGGCAAGTTGCATATCGGTGATGCGCACTTGGCCGTGGAAGTGGGTGTAATGTTAAGGCTGTTCTACGCCTTTTTGTATATGAAGATTTAAGTGCTGGCCATGGGTTTTAGCCCGACGCACTTGTTGTAATATTGCAAAATTGTAATAAAACATTGTGGGCAGACTTTACCGGGAGTTGCCCCTCCCATTTTACACGTTTGTTTGCAATTATTATTCGGTTTAATTGCATATGAAAATGTTAAGAATGGTTTATGTTGAATTATGAAGGTTAATGCTTTTACATGGTTATGAGATAACAGTTAAAGCATGTTTATGTTGGTTAAGGTGTAGTCCATGTGTGCGGTTATTGAACAAATAAACGTACACGGTGGTGCCGCACCCGCCCAATAAGAAAAAAAAAAATTGGGGGCATGACAGAATGGGAGCGGTGGTGGAGCCTGCCGCAGTCGGAGCTAGGAAACCACCGGAAAATAAATCATGATGTATGGCATGTATGTTACCATGTTGATCTACCACTAAGGTAATCATTGTTTTAATGACTTGTGAAAACTTGTTTTTCACAGTTCCTCAATTGATTTTAGACATTAAATTGATTGGATTGGACTAATCCCAAACTTGTATTTAATGTATTTGATATATTAATTATAAATTTTAAAAAATTTATAATACAATTAGAATAGAAGTATATAGAAATATATAATAATATAAACTTGTATTAATTATTTGTATTTATTAAAATTTTATTTAAAAAAGTTATAATACAATAGAATAGAAGTATATAGAAATATATAATTAATATGGTTATATTTAATTAAATGGATAATAAATATTGATATCCAACACTATACTTTTCTATAGTTATTTAATTATATTGAAACTTAAAAGTGTTTTTCTGAAGGCTTGGGGCTGGGTAGATTTAGCTCATGAGATACTTCAATTTTCTTCCTCCCAAGTTCAATTAGTTTTTACCAGGTTGCACAGTTTTTAGCACATTGCATTCCGGAATCTTGCGGCTCAGACCGACTGATACTCCCCAATCGCCTTACGCCCGAAGCCAACGCCTTTCTCCTCGCCCTGCTCCTCCTCCTCCGCTTCCGCTTCCATGGCTGTCGTTGCAAGAGTATTTTTATTTGGGTTTATATATAATCTAATTTGGGATGGCTGGTTAAGGAGGCCATTGAAGTGTTGCCGATGAACACATTCCATGGTAGTAACCCCTAGAGGATAGTGATTGTAGGTGGAAAATCTTGTTGCAGGATTGATAGACTTGACCCTGACCACGACATCGTAGGATTTATTTGCATCGCATCGAGCAGAAAACAAGCCTGGACCTGCAGAGAAGAAAACAAGAATTTGTATGCCATTACAGTCTATGCAGATCAACCATTCATACATTTATGCCGGTGTGATCCCATTGTTCATAGTGACCAGAAATCGAGCAATAATTATTTGCACCAAAGACACTAAATGTGCCTCTGGTTCTTGAGGTCGTTTGGTGTCTGAAACACCGTGCTGCACTTTCCATACAATTAAACACATTGGTAGCGGCTCTGTGTTCCTCATGAAGTCTTAGGGAACGCAGGCCATAGGGATTGGTGTTGGGGTTTCACGCTGCCCAGCAAATTGAATCAACCAGCGATTAAGCATTCAGATCTATCTATACTCTCAGAGATTCAGTTCCAAAGAGATATGAGGCATGACGTTGTCACTTTGCAGTGATAGTAGAGGTGAAGAGCATGATCTTAAAATAAGATAATTACTCTGGTCGGATTTGTTGGGTTAGCTAAAAATATAGAGAGTCATTTAACTGAGTATTTGAGTGTTAGTCAAGTCCAGTTAAGCCATAGAGATCTGGTTGTATGTAGATTGTAGAAAAAACTAAATACCTTTCATTAAATTCATTGTAAATATCATGTTTTGTATTCTTTGTAATCATCATATTTTGTTTTGTGTCATCAACGAATTGGCGCTCTTATTATAGGTGTGAATTCATGCGTTTTCTACTCTATCTTTTCAATAGACAACCGAACAAAGTTACACAGAGTAAAGAAAAACAGATTTACAATGGTCCGAAGAACAGATTTACACTGGTCCGTGTGAAAAGAATTTTTTTTTTTTCTTTTTCTCGTGGTTTTCGCATTAACACATCCTACGGTGATTCATATACGTTGAGTGGGAAGCTTTATTAAACAGAGGCCGGGTATTTTTTTTAAATTCGTTGGATTGGCTATTTAAAGGTGTGAGTGTTAGTATTTTTTTTAAGGTTTTATATTAAAGATTTTAGGCTTTACGATTACTTGCTCTTAGAACTCGAATAAACATTATTTTTCGGGTTCCACTGTTATCCGCTATATTCCAAATAGTTTGGAGACTGATCATTTTTCCTCCAAAATGTTTTTTACCTTGGCAGATAACTTGAAAGAAAGGAAGAGTTCTTATGAACTAGTAATCTTCTTCCACCAAAAATAACTCTTTGATTTTGTATGGATGGGTTGGGTTAAGTAGTAACAAATTGAGTACGTATAAGCATTTTGTATGCAGCTATTCTAGCAGCTGCTCTAACGACAGTTTCGGATAATCTGCCCATTTCATAAAGTATTCGACTTGGTCTGGTGACAGATACCTAATATTTAGGAGATCCTTTCCTGGAACCCATACGTGTTTCTGTAGGTCTCATTGTAATAGGTTTGTTGGGAAATAT
>APFE030738722.1:105803-146748 GCA_000404065.3 Pinus taeda | reverse complement strand
TTTATGGCCTGGAGAAGTGGTATTTTCACACACAACTACTTGAGTTCTCCCAGAAGCTCATCCTCTTCTGGGTTGGGTTGTGTGGTTACTATGAGTCGCTTAGGAAAGGGTGGAATGGCTTGGGGTTCACTTTCCTGTTTCTCTTCCTCCTCCTCTAGGGGAGGAGGTTTGAGCTCTGGAAGGACCTTCCTAGATCGCAGGTTGATCTCCTGGATCTCCACAGCATAGGTAGGGCATGTTGTTTCCCCAGTATATACCTGTTGGGCCTGTCTGTTGTTGGGGTTCGGGTTCGATTGAGCAAGCATCTGGGGTTGTCTTGGAGGAGCAGGAGGTAATGGTTGTGGTTGAGCCGGTGGTGGAGGCAGAATGGCAGGAGGAGTGTTGTATTGGGGCCTCCACCCCGATTGAGGTGCATTCCAGTGAGGTGGTGGTTGGGCATGAGAGTGAAACGAGTGAGAAGGAGGTTGAGTGGGGTATGGAGATGGATAATACCACAGAGGAGGTGCGGACTAGGAAGGATGAGCAGGGGGGCCCCAAGAAGGTATATTAGCGGATTGGTTGGGGTTGTAATAAGCTTGGGATGGCCCTTGCATCCCCTATTGATAAGGTCTGGGTCCATGTGGCCTCCTTTGGTTGCGGAAGTAGAGAGGTTCAATAGCCACCTCGGTCCCTAGGTACATGGCTTTAAAGCCCGGAAAGGTAGGGCATTGGTTGGTGGGGTGGTCTTCCTCACAAACGAAATATACCTCTACTGTGTGCAATGGGCACTCATTCTTGGGATGCTTCCTCGTGCATCTAGGAAAAAAAATGGCCAAAGCCCTCTCAACTTCTTCTTTCTTTTGCTGAATTCGGAAGGTATCAAGTTGCATGGCAATAGTCTGTCTCATTTCTCTCTTGAGGTCTTCCATTTGGTTAGCAAACTCATGCTTGGAGAAATAGGTACTAGCTGAAAGATGATTCCCCATACCTCTCTTCCGGGCCGCCCTAGAATGGTTTCTAAACAAGGTCTTTATGTCCTCATAAGGTAGTTGGTAGATATCTCCTCCAGCCAGCATGTTAAGGGTGTCCAGAAGGTCTTCAGGGACTCCTCGGAGCAGAACCAACTTCAGAGATTCCGGGTCAAGTGTGCACCTGGCCCATTTATAACTGAGCTGGAACCTTTCCTCTTAGTCTTCTAAAGATTCATCACTGCCCATGGTCATCCGAACGATTTATCCCTTAGTTTCCTTGGATCTACAGTAGTCCTGGTACTTGGCATTGAAAGCTTGCTGCATCTGAGCCCAAGTGCTGATATTGTTTCCAGCTAACCCCATGAACTAGCGTAATGTCGTGTCCTTGAGGGTAGAAGGAAAGAGTTTCAGTTTTTGCTCATCCTCAGCATAGTCATAAGTTCGACAAAGGACATCAAACTCAAACAGGAAGGTATCAAGGTCTTCAGTAGTCAGTCCATGGAAGTGAGGTAGAGTAGAGGGACTTATGTTTTTCATTTTCATGTCTCCATTGGTCTCTTGGATGGGGAAGGCACCCTCTATTCTCTCGTCTTCTCTTCTACCATTTCGGTTTTCAGCCATGGCTTTAGATGGAGTGTTCCCTAACTCTTCTTATGTTATAGGATCTTCGTATATCTCAGGAGGTTCACCTATATGTTCTTCTGGCTCACTATCACCAGAGAAGAGAGAAGGTTGACTCAGTGATGTGGTAGGGGTGTTGGGTAAGAATTTGTCGGTTTTATCTCAGTTCCTACGAGGCATGAAATGGAAAGACTTTTTTGATTTCTTTTTCTTTTTTCTCTGCTGGTACTTGCAAAACTAAAATAGATTGAACTGCAACTAACTATCTTGCTGAAATGAAAATGCGGAATTGAAATGAAAGCAGGAAATGACTATTCTATTTTTCTCAAATGAAATTGTAGGAATGAAGTGCTAAGCTACGTTTGCAAAATTGAAATTGCGGAATTGGAATTCTAAGCTACGCTTGCAGAATTGAAATTGAAAAATTGAAATTCTAATCTATGAAAGCGGGAAATGTCTATTCTACTTTTGCAGAAATGAAATTGCAGAATGGAAATGAAATAAACTACTTAGCAGAAGGTTGTAGGAAAAAAAATAGAAGAAAAGCGGCAATCACCAATACTCTGACGCTTCCTTGGCAACGGCACCAAAAAGATGGTGGGCTCCAGTATTGCAGCAATAATGCTGCAAATCCTGGGACTCCCTTCTTTACTTTTATCAACCCGGTCGTTCGTAACAAACTTGGAAGCGACGGTGCTGTATGCACAAGTATTAGCTCTTGCCGCAGCTGTCACTTGGTCAGCTAGCACAAGTCGACTAGGGGCTTAAGCCAACTTCTATGAGCTCTTAGAAGAAGCTTTTTAATTGATGGATGAAAGCTAACTCGAAGGAAGCTAATCTATTTGTGAAAAGAGATTGAAAAACTGAAGGAAAGCGCAAACCCTCGCAAACCCTAATTCTACCATCTAGTCCTACTGATGCAAAGAAGAGAATGCAAACTACCAAAAGAGATACCATTACTTATATGAAGGTAAAATACATGTGTCTAGACTACTTCTATTTGGAGAAAACATCTTTTCGTATTTTTGATTAAGTTGTCAGGTTTTGTCATGCATATGCTTTCACAGTTCTTGGCTGTGTAGGGGTGGATCAAGGAGGAGGAATGCTTGGAAAAGGTTGAGAAGGTTCAGAGAGGATCTAAGGAGTCCCCAACACCCTTCCAGAGAGCTTCACAAAGTTTGGCTATCAAGAAACCTCATTTGTGAGCTTCTACAGGAAGTCTGCAGGGGTTCTACAGGATGTTCAAAGATTTCTACAGGATGTTCAGAAATTTCTACGGGATGTTTAAAAAGTGGATTTTAGAGAATGGGTGAGTGAGGGAAGGTGCATGGATGGACAAGGAGGTAGGGTAGGGGCCTGGAGTAACCCAGAAACTGGTGGGTGGAGTGGTGAGAAGGTGTAGAAGGCTGACTTGGCTTGAAGAAGGCTAAGGCAATGATTGAGCAAGAAGGTAGGGTTACGTGGAAAAAAGGACAGATGGGAGACGAGGAACCCAGCTAGAAGATGGAACAGGTGGCTCAAATGATGTTTTAGGTGGACGAAAGAGTGGTGGAGATGCCCTGCATGGTGTACGTTCAACCGAATCAACGAAGTCTTGCAAATGATCAAATTTCTAGGTAATCTAGTCTACCTATCAAAAGCATGAATGAACAATAGCTTTATTGGAAAGAAAACCATGTACATCAACTATGTAAAGAAACATTTCAGAGCTCTAAACCCATAACTTATTTCTGCAAAGGAAAACAGTACACTAAGGATTGCATGGTCAAGCAAACTAGTGTTTTTGTTGGGGCAGCACTGTTTCTTCAATTCCAGCCCCTGATCCAATAAGGATGAGGTGAAACCGAGAGTGTGGTTGTCCCTTTTCTTTGGATCTTTTTCTGTTATTATCTTACCAAAACACTTGAAGCAATTCTATTCATAAACAGTGATCTATCGAAGCAACATAACTAAATCTGCCTAATAGAAATACGTTCAAATGCATAAAGGGAAACAATGATGCATAAAGGAAAAGTAACAGTACAGATAGGAAGCCCTAGGCTCTCAGGTTGGGCCCAACCTTGAGAGATATGGCTTCTATGGAAAACTCACAGTTGATAGAAAATCGAACTGCTTCTCATCATCAAAAAATAGTCATAAGAGTGATGCCAAAAATGGCTACAAGAGAACAAAGTAAAGCTAGCAGCATTGTGGTGCAAAATATGAAATGGTTTCAAAAGTCCCTTACGAAGGCTGAGGCCTCAACATTTATACATCATGAGGTCCCTAGCTGGCCTCCTCAATCTGTGGAACTCGGCTGTCCAAACTGTGAGTTAGAGAGTCCCTTCTAAAATCTACTTGGCTGCCTTCTAGATTCGGTTTTGGTGGTCTTTGGAGCTCGGAGTTGGGGGTGAAGATCCCAAGGAAGGGTTATTTAATGCCATAGACAACCCCCATACGAATCCTCACCTCAGGCTTGGCTTTCCTTTAGCCCATGATTGCTCGGTTTTGCTCCAACATGTGTCAAAAAACCTGAAATAAGCATGTGTTAGCCACCTAGGAAGAGTGACTACCCTTATTCGTACAAATGACATAATCATACTGAAAATAACGCATAAGCTATGGAAAATGAAGAATTGAACAAGGAATGAACAAGGATAATTAGGCCAAATGAGCCCAACAAGTTACCAATTTTGGGGCTCATTAGGTTGCAGGAGGGTCACACCAATGGAAAAAGACATGGCCAGGTTGCATGCACCCTTCACAGTCTATCACTCCATCACCGTTATCCTTTCTCAAAGTTTTGGTCTCATTTGTTTTGAAATTTTGCGTCCTACAAGAAACTCTGTGTATTCTACAAGAGGATCCTGTAGAAATTATAGAAAGGCCAAAATCCATTTTAAAACAAAATCCGAGGGTTGGAAATTCGTCTAGCAGCCTGTGAACCACTTTACCACAATCCATCTTCCTATTTTTCCATTCCATCCCTGTACACCTACATTTCCACTCATTTTATTCTGTCCCTGCACAACCACATTCAGAAATTTTGTTTCTTTCATTCTGCCCACAAAGAAAAAAACAAAAATGATGACAAATAAAGGCAACAACATTTTTACTCATTCCTACCTGATACCTTCCAGATGTGATTTATTTTTAGTTGAGATCTTCTTTAGTAGTTTAGCCCTACTCAAATATCAACTTGAATTTCAGAAGGAGAAGCAGCTGCAGGAAATCCTATAGGATTCCTGTAGCAGCCGATCCCATTGAAAAACATACTCCAGAGGTAGGGTCAGCACAGCAGGACGTATGAAACATGCAAGGAGCAATGTTTGAATGGGAGATCATAAAAAAAAAGCCAAGGATGAGCATGCAGAGTGCAGGAAGCAACAACAATGAGGAAACAAAGTGCGAAAATCCGAAATATGCATAACACAACAGCAACTGAGCAGGTAAGTGCCTAAACCTATTCCTCGATTGCATGAATAATATTTCAAAACTGCATGAACTATGGGAATCGTCAATTACATGGTATTGGTGGCCAGCTAACTGGCCACCCTCATTCAGTTCACACACCTTCGTGGAATTCAGTTGAGCCACGTCCAAATTATGCAGTCAGCACGTGTGGTATGTCAACTCGGGAAGAAGACATTAAAAACTGGTAGTGGTGGCGGCGGATAACGGAAGTAAGGGAGGTGATGGTGGTTAGGTGGCATGAGGAACCATAATGACACTGGCATCGGACCAACGGTTCGGATGGGGATAACGTACCCATCTGGCCACCTCATCTCCTCACGTCGAATTATGCCAACAATTAAGTACAGTGCGCTCTAAGCCTCCACCACCCTTTTGGTTCATTTGCATGTTATGAAGTCCTTGACTGCAGTGCTCATCTACCACCTTCAGAGTAGCGAACCAGTCATCCTCCACCAGTTTTCTACCAGTTTGTTTCAAAACCCTCCTGCCTATCAGGTTCTACAGGAGCCTTGCTACATTCTACAGGAGCCAAAAAATTTCTTCAGGAAGACTTCTATAGGAAAGGCAGAGAGCAGCCCTACAGAAGGAAAACTTGGGATTTTTGTCAAATTTGGGCTTAAAACGAGGTAAGCCCAGGAAACCTCTCTCCATATGACTTATTTGTATAAGGTGGTGGATTAAAATCATAGCATTGGATTGAATGAAAGGAGAGTGAAGCTTAAAAATATATCTGCATATTTTCCCTGAGTTCTACACAGTTCTCTGTTTTCTCCTCTGCATTCCAAGTCTATCTTCTTCTTTTCATATTCTACTATAAAGAAAACACATGCAACTGTAGAAACTAGCCTGTGGGAAAAAAACTCAATTTGCATATTTGTCTATTCTTTGAGGAAAACCCTGTGTTATTTATCCTTTGTTCTGTCAAAAAAATATTTTCTTTCCAAAAGTAGAGAATCAAATTCAGGATAAGAGCAGTTTGAAACAAGGGAAATATTGTTAAATAATGAATCCATACAGGTGAGGATAGTTTTTAGATAGGAGGAATGACCTGTTATAGAGTTTTAGTGAACCCAACGTTTCAGACTACCAAGTGAGTCCATCATCAGGGGATGCGTCAATAGATATTCTTCAGATCTTAATGATGTATCCAGGAGCTAGATTTAGGTTATATATATAGGAAATCTACAATTTTAAGAAAATTTAGATTGGAACTGAGTTTATCTCTGGATAATCTTAATTTCTCGAATTTTGATGTGTTGTCCATCATATCCCTTCCATGGTAGGATTTGATGCTGTTAAATATTGAATCCATATAGGTGAGGATAGTTTTTAGATAGGAGGAATGGCCTGTTATAGAGTTTTAGTGAACCCAACGTTTCAGACTACCAATTGAGTCCATCATCAGGGGATGCGTCAATAGATATTCTTCAGATCTTAATGATGTATCCAGGAGCTATATTTAGGTTATATATATAGGAAATCTACAATTTTTAAGAAAATTTAGATTGGAACTGAGTTTAGCTCTAGATAATCTTAATTTCTCAAATTCGAATGCGCTGTCCATCATATCCCTTCCATGGTAGGATTTGATGTTGTTAAATAATGAATCCATACAGGTGAGGATAGTTTTTAGATAGGAGGAATGACCTGTTATAGAGTTTTAGTGAACCCAAAGTTTCGGACTACCAAGTGAGTCCATCATCAGGGGATGCATCAATATATATTCTTCAGATCTTAATGATGTATCCAGGAGCTAGATTTAGGTTATATATATAGGAAATCTACAATTTTTAGAAACTATCCACACCTGTATGGATTCATTATTTAACAACATCAAATCCTACCATGGAAGGGATATGATGGACAGCGCATCAGAATTCAAGAAATTAAGATTATCCAAAGCTAAACTCAGTTCCAATCTAAATTTTCTTAAAAATTGTAGATTTCCTATATATATATAACCTAAATCTAGCTCCTGGATAAATCATTAAGATCTAAAGAATATCTATTGACGCATCCCCTGATGATGGACTCACTTGGTAGTCCGAAACATTGGGTTCACTAAAACTCTATAACAGGTCATTCCTCCTATCTAAAAGTGAAATATTGCAATTTGATGTTGTGAGAAGGAGCACACAGAAATTCCTCCTACAGTTCAGAGAGAAAAAAAAAAAAAACAAAACTCAACTGTCCCTTTGTCTCTGATTATTGAAATTGTTGTTTTTCTCCTCATCTAAGCACTTCAGAAACCACTCAACACCATGCAAGGAGGTTTTATGAGGAAGGAGCCTTTGAACTCCAACCAATTACATGGGCACCCTGAGGTGGTGGCCCTCTTCTCCAGGGAAAATTGGATGATTTTCTTTGAAAGAATACATGGATATGATGATGAGGTGACTAAAGAATTTTTTATGTCCCTAAGACCCCATTCAAAAAAATATGCTACAATTAGTTTTAGGGGTCTGACCCTAGAACTTACACCTGATTTTATCAGTCGAATCACAGGTCTTCCACTTGGGCTCCCTTGGAGCAAGGAGGAAAAGGCATTGGGATAGGTTGCCAAGAAGACATTTTTTCAACCTGGGGAGGATCCTGTAGAGGATAAAAATGGGGTCAAAAGGACAATCTTACCACCTCCATGGAGTGAAGTCAGCTACTAAATAATGAAATATATCACTTGTGAAGGAAGGTTCAGCATAATTTATGGTTATCACTTCAGGTTGTTACATGAATTGAGGTATGGGATGGACCTACCTCCAGTTAGAAAACTCAGCCTCCCATATTTCCTCCTCTAGTCTTTAATAGAATGTAGTACCAGGCTAAATGCAGGGGTCCTAGACCAGCTGGCCCACCATGGGCTCATGAAATTGTTGGTAGAATATGCCTTACACACATATACCATTCCCATAGCTTGGGAAATTTTTAGGAATATGTCCAGCGAAGATGACATCAAAACTTTGACTGAGGATATCAGCCCATCTGGTAGTGTGGAGGAGGAAGAGAAAGAGGAAATTGAGGAAGAAGTGCATGAGGAGACACAAAACATTCAAATAGAGGTAGAACAGGAAATAGAGGAGAAGCAGAAATTTGATAAAACTACTGTTGAGCCTAAGGCAGAAAAGAAGACAACCTCAAAATTAGAGAAGAGAAAAAGGACAAAGGTTGAGAAGAAAAATCCCAAAAGAAGACTGCCCCAGGCAAGGAAGGGGCCCAGCAAGAAAAAGAGAAGACATTACCAGAGATAGCAGAGACTGAAACAAAAACAACAGAAGATGAAGGGGAACAACAACAGGAAGAAACATCCCCTGAAACATTGGAAAAAGAACCAGCAGCTGTGCTAGCTGCATTGAGCACTCCGACAAAACAAAAGGGAAAAAGAAAAAGAGAAACATCCATGTATTTCAAGGCCAGAAGGAGAACTAGGATAAAGGCAGGCAAGCCCTAGCCACCATCAAAAGAACCTATAATAATTGAGGGCGCACCTACTGAGAAAAAGGAGGAATCCCCCTCCAAAATCTCTATCACTTATGAGAGAGGGAGTCCCAAAACTTCCACCTGGAAGGAAAGAATCAGACTAATGGACACCAAAACAGTTCTACAAGAACCTAAGACCTCTCTACAGGAAACACAAGGCAAGCTAAAGAAGACTGAAAAATTAGAGGAGGAGGCAGCAGAACAGTCACGAGAGGAAGACAAGACTGAAGAGATACCTGAACCAAGCCCTCAGCCTAATTTGGGCTCATATTATAACTTGCTAGATGGTGGGAAGATAACCCCATAGAAATTTGTTGTGCCCCTTTTCTTTGAATTAGAACAAGAAAGAGTTAGAACACACACCTGGATGAAAATTGCTAAATCCAAGGGAGTTGCAAATATAGGCCACATGGAGGAACAGTTGAAAGAATTAAGAAGGGAGTTGGCAATGGCGAGAAACACCGAGAGCATTAAAAGAGCCCAGCTACAGGAGGAAAATGCATTACTGAAAAAGTAGTTATAGCAACAGGAAACTCAAAGGGGAAACATATCACAAATTTTTGAAGAACAACAACTATAGGAAGGTCCCCTAGCAGATCAGGAAGCAGCAGAGGAATAGGAGCAAAAGGAAGAGCCACAAATGTTGAAATGATGATAAAGAAGTAGCAATAAAGGGAGTCTCAGGCAGCAGCTGAAGTGTTGATGCTCAAGGAAAGAGAAGCCCAGATGGCCTGCATGGCCAGCTGGGCAATGGAAGCCTTGCAATGTAGACAACCTGCTAGATCTTATGCATTGTATCTTAAAGACAAATGGCTCCAATTCCAAATTAAAACCTTGGCCCAAAGGGGCACAATCCCTTTCCAAAATTATGGTTAGTTTATGCATCTGTGTGCTACTAGTTCAGCTGAGGATAAGGCCAAATTAGCAGAGTTTTACTTACACAATATGGCACTCCCTGATATGAACTTTTGGGATCTGAATGTGGCATTGGGACACCTACAGCTCATGTCTATGGCTTCTTGGATGATCCATGAGGAAGAAAGAGTAGTAAAAGTTCAATAGATCATGGAAAAAGAACTAAATGAGCCCCTACTAATCAGGGTAGAACCGGAAGACCCCTCAGCTCTCATATATGCTCATCAACACCTTGCAAGCAACCCTCAAGTTCTCCTGGATTATGTTGAAAGGCAAGTGCAAGCTATTGCCAATTTTGAAGATATGGAAAGACTATTTGGTGATGATTTCCTTCATGCTTGCATGAGGAGATGGAATACCTTGTCATATAGCTTGAAGGTCAAGGAGTATCACTCCCTAACCAGAATGAGGGAGGCTTTGGTGAGAGTGCCCCTATACAAACAATCAATGCAAAACTTGAAAGCCAACTGGATTGGTATTAAGTTCAGTCCTGCACTACTCTTAGGACTATTGGAAGGGGTTAAGGAAGAAGAAGAACAAAACCAATGGGAGGAAGTGGACAGAAAGATAGGTTTTCATGACAGGGAAGAGGACATCACCTCAGAATCTTGGGATGTCATGGAAGCTGTTAAAGTATCAAGGATGAAGAACTGGATTAGTTGCTCAGAAGATGAGCAACCCATTCAGTAAGGGGTGATGATGAGCCCCAGAAATGAGTAACTATATGGGCTCATTTTGCCTATTGTTTCCATTTAATCCACCATTCTCCATAGTTTTGTGCATGTTTTTTAATATATTTATGTCGATTGAGTGAATGGGGATAATCACTTTACCACGAAGTCTAATGAGTGTTTATTGCAGATTTTTGGACATTTTTGGACCAAGACTAGGCATTTATGAGTAGATTGGCAGCCAAAATTCAAAGAAACAGGGCTGAGGACTTATAGGAGGGGTGTCTCCTACATTAAATAACCCCTTCCTCGAGTTCTCCATCAACAGCTCGGACTACAACAGCCAAAAATGATGATTTCAAGGGGCAACCGAGCAGGTCTAGTGAAGTTGTTGTTATCTATAGTTTTAGGCAGTCGAGTTCCTAAATTTTAGGAGGATTGTTCGGAGTCCTCATTTTTATAAATAAGAAGGCCTCATGCCTCAGTAGGTTAGCCATTTGATAGTCTATTTTCGCACTTTTGTGCAGTGTTGTACTCAGCTCATTTTCGAGCTCCTTTTGCAGACATTTTTTTGATGTAATTATTATTTTTTGATTAATGAAGATGAATCCAGCCTTGAACCAGCTTTGATATTTCTTAGGGGGTTGTATCTCTTGGGGCTGGGCCCAATCCAAGTGCCTAGCACCTCCTTTGTGTATTTATATGTTCTTTTCTTGCATTCATGAAATAATTTCTGTTGTTTAGGTTAAATCTTGCTTTATTACTTAATTTGTTTTTGATGATTAGAATAGTTGTTCTTGCTTTAGGTTTATTAGTTAGTTTGTTGCAATAATAGGAAAAGATCCACAAAAAGGCTACCAAGCAGGCCTTGATCTCCTTTCTCCCTCCTTGGGACCATGAATTGAGACCAAGGCACTCTTGTTGCCACCAAAACATTGTTTTTGCTTTCCGATGCAACTACTAGTGTGAGATTTCGAGTTGGAGAAGTTAATATCAATTGTGTTTACATGCTTATATTTTTCCTTGTTCAGTTTCCATACATTTCTTGCATAACTTCCTATCCATAAAGTCTGTTCAATACTTTTTTGGTTTTTAGGTCAGAATTAGGTTAAAATAGGTAAAACTCTGTTTTTTTAGTTCTTGCTTGGGACAGTTTTGAAAATAAGGTGTGCAGCTCACTTGAGAAACGTTCCAACTTATCATCCTTTCATCACCCAACTTGCTCCAGTCCCTCTTTCAAGATTTTCTCCACTCATTCACCATATTTTCCCAAACTGCCCTAATTTCTATGTTCTTGTGCAAAATTGATTTCTTACCCTTTAAACCAATCCAACCATCTTCTTCATGTTTGATCTTCATTAACAGAGTCCTAGACCCTATAACACCTTCATCCAACCTTCATTTCCTTTTTCCCACCATTTTTCCACTTTCAAACCTCCAAAAATCACTTTTGGCATCCTCCTGTAGAACTTCCTGTAGATCCCCTGCAGCCTTCCTGTAGAAGTTCATGCGAGTGATTTTTCGAAGTCTGATCACAATGGAAATCTCTAGAAGGGTGATAGGGACTTCTTAGGACCCCTCCACACCTTCCTCATCATCTGCAAAATCCAACTCCATATCCCTTCACCACCAAACCTCTGCACAATCACAAATAGTTAAAACACAAGCATAATAATTTTGCATAAAATTGCTCAAAAGTACAAAAAGATTATTCTTCCACATTTTCCTTCAGAAGTAGCTTGAATACATGCATTTTACCTTGTCAGTATTCCATGGCATCCATTTCAGTAGTTTCATCGCTTTTTCTTGCAAAAGTAGGGTTAGTGGGTAAAACTAGTGTTTGATCATAGTGACTAAAACTTTATTGATAGCTTCAACCAGACCATTAGCCTGTGGGTAATACAGAGTAGAACTATCGTGGCACAGGCCAAGTTGATCTGTCAGTTCAATCATCATGATATTTCAAAAGTGACTTCCATGATTAGTAATAATAGCTTGAGGAACACCGAATCTAGCAATGATATGATTTAATACAAAAGTTGTAGCAGTCTTGCTGTCTGCCGAAAATGTAGGCATTGCCTTGGCCCACTTAGTAAAATAATCCAATGCTAGGATAATATACGCATGCCCCCCAGCAGAGTGAGGGTTACATGTAATAAAGTCAATACCCCACTTTACGAAAGGACCGACAACAATTATAGGGTGAAGAGGAGTGGGTGGAGCACGCATTTTATGATTAAAGATTTGATAATTGTTGCATTTCCAGATTGCATAGATACAATCTTTGAATAAGGATGGCTAGAAACAACTAGCGCACAATATCTTTTGGGTTGTGGCATATTCAGACATATGACTGCCACATGCTCCAGAATGACAATCATTCAGAACCTTTTCCGCTTCTTCATGAGTTAGACAATGTCGAAAAATAGAATGCGCTCCACGATGATAAAGTGTATCACCAATAATATTGTATTGTTGGGATTGGGAACATATTTTCCATCACTAAGATCATGAGATTTCAGGCCGAAAAGATTGGGTTTGGAGATAAACAATAATATCTCCATACCAAGGATCAAGAGTACTGATAAGAAACAAGGATTCATCCACAATGGGCTACTTCACCATAGTTTCAGTATCGATACGTGGGAAATCACACATTAGTTTGGCAAAAACCAAAGATTTCTTTGCCTTGGATTTTTCAAATTCCAAGTCAAACCTACAAGTTAACTATCCATTTGGAATACTTGGCCCCTAGCAATTATTTAGTCAAGATATACATCATAGGGTTACAGTCATAAATTACTGTGGTTTTGCGTAATAAGATGTAGTGACGAAATCTTTGGACAACTTGGACAACTACCAAGGCCAATTTCTTCACATGTAAATATTTAAGCTCAGTTGGATGCAGATTTCGACTAAGATAGTAAATCACATGTTCATTGTTGAATTCATCTTCCTGAACTAAAACCATGCCAATGGTGGAATGAGAAGCGACGAGATACAAAAAGTAATTATGGTTGTAATTGGGAGGATGCAGTAACGGTGCATGGGTTAACACATGTGTAAGTGCATCAAAAGATTGATCAACGATCTCATCCCAAAAGAATGGAATATTCTATTTTAACAAACTGGCAAAACCTTTCGTTATCTCGGCATAGTTAGGAATGAAACGACGTAAAAAGTTTTCTTTCCCTTGCAAACTTTGGAGTTGGCGAAGAGTCGAAGGAGGAGGTAGATTGATGATAGCTTCAACCTTCAAGAGGTTGACATGAATGCCAGCCTTTGAAATGCCAAATCCCCGTAAGAAACCCCTTTCTACACAGAATACACATTTGTGTGGATTCAGTCGAATTCAATAATGCCTACATCTCATAAAGATAGCTTGTAAATGAGTGAGATGATCAACTCTACGCAATGAATGGGCAGGTAAATCATTGAGATAAGGATGCACAATGTGCTTGATGTCATGAAATGCGTAAGACATAGCCCTTTGAAAAGTTTCTCCAGCGTTCTTCAATCCAGAGGGTAATTTGCAATAAGCAGATGTCCCCCATGGACAAATGAAAGCTATTTTAGGTTGATAAACAGGGAGTATGTTGATTTGATTGTAACCAGAAAAACCATCCATAAAGGAGAAAATTTCACTGCCGGCACAATCATCAATAATTTGATCGATATAGGGGGTTGGATAACTATCTTTAGGACAAGCTTGATTAATATCCCTATAGTCAATACATACTATTATCATTCCTTGTTTTTTGTTGACAGGAACAATATTTGATACCCAATTGTTAAAGGAATTGGATAAATGAAACCTGCGTGAAGTCATTTCTCAAATTTGGCTTTGATAGCAGCAACTTTTCTCGGATGTATCTGATGTAAGTGTTTCCAGACAGGTTTAGCATCCTGGTAAGTTTTAATTTCATGGAAAACAATTCATGGATCGATTCCTAGCATTTCTTCATATGACCAGGCAAACACGTCACGAAATTCTTGAAATAGGGCTTTATAAGTTTGGATTTCATCGTCCGTACAGGAAGCACCTATATGAATGTTTTCAATAATTCTTGGCTTAACTGAAATGTCAATAGGAACCGTTTGAGAGATATTTTCCAAATTTAACTCAGAATCAGAATGTTGCAATGGATCCTATTGTTTTTTGACATAGTTAGTAGTAAAAATAGAAGAAAAATCATTTTCAAAATGATCAAGCTCAGGTAAAAATGAAGATCGGTGATGAAGATCTTCCCATGGTAAATCATCAACAGAAAAAAGTTCACGAATCTGCTCATTAGTATGAACAGGATCAGAAAGTGTTGTTGTAGCTGAGGTTGATATCAAAAGTGATTCCCCATGGACCACATTCATTGGATCAGTTTCGGTTGAACAAGAATCAGAAAACGATTGTACAACCTGATATGCAATTTCAAATGGACTCAAAGGCATCGCGCCATCAAATGAATCCACCTCAGAATCAGAAGGTACGATCCAAGGATCATCAAAAGTAACAGTATTCGATGAAATCATATGAATATTTGCAATAGAAGGCGATACATTAGGAGGAGGGAAGGAAAAAGTTCCTAGTAAACCAGAATATTTAATCAAACTTACACCAACATTCTTGTAAGGGATAATCATTTTACCGATGTGCTGAATACTATCTGTAGAGGCTGGGTCAGATGAGAAATAAGTCAACTGGTCTATCGTAACGACATTTCCATTATGAGGAAACTTGATAAGCTGAAAGACCGATGAAACAATAACATTCATAGCATAAGATCAACTGCGACCCAGGAGAAGGCTGTAATCAAGAGGGGCATCAATCACTTCCACATCTAGATTTACGGTTTTACCTTCGACCCATATAGGTCAATCCTGCAAAATACCAAAAGGGTGGAACCCTTGGCCATCAAAATCCTTTAGAATTGTCGAAGACTGATTGAGTGTGTGAGAACTAAGCGATTTCCAACACTGGATCGACATAATACATGTAGAAGCCCCTTCATCAATCACAGTCCAAAAGCAAGGTCCGTTTTTGACTAAAATTGGAATCTAGAAAGCCATTTGATGAGGTAGGCGGGGTGCACTATTCTCTAAATTGAATATTATTAGGTTCGAATCCTAAATATCGACGACTCCTATAGCAGACAATAGTAATTTATGCTGTGCTAGGCATGATTGCAGCACTTCCAAAGCCGACATTGCTGAAGGGGAAATAGCTAAGTCTTCAACAATGTTGTAATGCTGAGCAGCTCTCGCATGTGGATTGAATGCTAATTTACGAAGTACACCTTTAGCAGGCGGTTTGATTACTAAGTCAGGGTTGAATTTCTCGATCTATAGTGGATCAGAACCAGGAGGAGGTGTAGGTGATGTGTTTGAATTAGAAGATTCTGCTTCTTTACCACCAACAGGATTTTTACTACCATAATCTTGCGATCACATCACAATCCTGACATGAGACATCATCATAATGGGTTCTTTTGAGGCATTCGAGGAAGAACCAGTCATCTTACTATCTTGAGTAGGAAAAGGATCCTTCAAGATAACAGGCATTTGAGAACCTTTAACAAATTTCGAAACCTCTGCTCGATGTGAGCATTCTTTGGTAAAATGATCCTCATTGCAAATGAAACAAGGATAGCAAGGTTTCTGTTTTCGTCAAAAGGTTCATTTTTATTCGTTTTATCTTTTTAATTTTGTTTGTTTTTCTTCTTCCCCTTCTTTTTACTACCGGATTTTGATTTGGTCGTAGATGATTCTATGACATGGATGTTGGCAGAAAATTCAGTGGAAGAATATCCATTCGGGGAATCAGGTAAAGTTATTATAGGAGAAGAATTCTTTGAAGATTTGTTCTTACTTTTAGTACTAACTGAACCAATCATAGCATCAGCGGCATGAGACCCTGAAGGAGCTGCAGTTATTTGACCGTATTTTGGAAGATTAGGGATTTTTTCATGTAAAGTACTTGACTACGTATAGATGAGGTCAAGGTACTGAGCCTGAGCAATCACTTGCTCTTTAGTGACAAATCCTCCCTTAGCTACATCAGTGATTTTGGGTAACAATGATTTAATGAACCATTCCACTAAAATTTGATCCAGAACGAAAACTTTCACTAAACGCCTTCTACATCGCCATTCACGAATATGATTAGAAATATATGTGGACGTCGATTGTTTCAGTGAATTTAATAGTTCCGTGCTATTGTCATATCTGATAGGTAACTGAAAATGAGTTAAGAAAGCAGTGGCTAACTGATTGAAATTATTAAAAGAGCCTCGTGGTAACTCAATGTACCATTTGGCGGAAAGACCAATAAGAGTTCGTTGAAAAAGATGCAATCGAATTGAATCATCAATGATTGAATTAGATGCACACCAGAGGTGATAAGTCATAATGTGATTTGATGGATGCTCTCCTGACTTACCCTCGAATTTCGGGATATCACTGGGCAACTTACTAGGCATTGGCGGCCAATACGAAAGATAGTAAATCGGATCGTTCGTAAGGTGCGACAAAACAGGTAAATCCAAAGTTGTAATAAATGGTAACTGACGGTTAGGGTCGCACAAACCTTTAGTAATGAGACCAGTTCCAGGAGGAGGATATCCAAGATAACCTGGAATCGGATTTGCATTAGGAATGTTATAACCTCCTCGAAAACCAGGATTAACCAGACCAAACTGGGGTTGTTAAGGCTGTTGATAAGTATAGCCAGGATATGGTTGATACTGATAAACTGGGTTTTGTACAGTAGGACCGAATTGATACTATCCCAGGTATGGTTGATAGATGAATTGCCGTTGACTTGTGGAAATCGTACTTGTACCAGCTTGTCCTACAGCCATCTCGACTGAAGTCTGAACTGTAGGTCCTCACTGTGGCACAAAGACTTGAGGAATTTGCACTGATGCAGGAATAGTAGAAACCAGAGCTACAGATCTTTCAGAAACAGGTGTTGTAGGTTGAAGAGAAGTTGCAGTAGTTGCAGCAGCCTGAGGCAGAGTCTAAGGTGTGCTAGGCCTAGGCTACTAAGCTAAATCAGGTGTAGGGATTTGAATAGTAGGATGGACAGGTTGTTGGATTGGACTAGAAACCAAAGGTTGTCCAAGTTGATTAGGTAAGTGCACATTAGGTCGCATAGTCTGTTGAGTTTGAGACGGATTCCACACCATGTTCATTCCGGGGTATGGACCCATAAAAGGTTGTGCATATGGAGGACCATAACCTAGTTTTAACATAGGGCTGATAATTAAGCGGTACATTTCTAGCTCCTTATAAAAATGATTGACCAAAAGGGAGTTGGAAACCTTGAGTTGGGTACTTACCTTGAGGTTGATAACCCTGAGGCACATACTGAATCTGGGGTTGATAAGCATCCTGATGAATATACTGAGTTTGGGGTTGACCTTGGGGTATGTACTGTCCTGAAGGTTGAAAACCTTGAGGTAGCCCTCGAAGTGGTAATTGAATACCTTGGGGTTGCCTCCCAGGTGGTAACTGACTACCTTGGGGTTGCCCTACAGGCGGTAACTGACTACCTTGAGGTTGAGGATTTGGAATACTACCAGTCATCATATGGATTTGCTCTGCATTCAATGTTTGAGTTCCATTACTACCAGATGATAACTCTTGTTCAGTCGGTCAAGGAGTTTCTCTTGAAAAAGTACCAGAGAGTGACTGGTACCCTGAAGGAACAGAAGTACCATTGTATAAAAATGTTTTCGGTGATTGGGAAAACATAGATGACTTTCTTGACATGATCGATGAAGGATAATAACCTCTTGGTGTAGGATGAAAAGGAATTCGAGGTGGTGAAAAACTAAGACCCGGGTTTTCTAAAAAAATTATCAATGATAAATACCAAGTGTCACTCCTAAAAGGACTGTAGAATATTGATTCACACTCCCTAAGATTTAAAGTCTGTTGGTTTTCGGGATGAGTTACGTCTTTATCTGGATTAACAAGTTATTCAATAGAAATGAGGCCAGAAGGAAGATTTTGAGTAATGATATTTCTTACCCTAGATGAACCAGGATTACTAGAAGATGGAGTAACAAATCCTAAAGATGGTTCCAAAACAACAGGTTGAGTGTTAGGCTAAGAAATTTCAGGTTCTTTAGCTAATTCACTAGAAGGAGAAATACTACCAATAACTTTGGAAAATGAAATTGGCTCTTGAATATGCTCTATTGTTTGTATTTGATAATCAAGATGAACAATTAGAGATGACTCTCTGGCTTCTGGTGATCCAACTCTACTATCACTAGGTGATACGAGAGCTCGTAGCCCTTCAAGTTGGCTTGGTGTATACTCAGGAGGTTTCCCCTGAAGTCTACGAGATTGTCTCGTTAATTCGGCCACGATTAAATATTAATTAATCACACGTAAATGAAGAAAATTTCAATAAAAACACCTAAAGTCTGTAAAGAAACAAATAGCTAAATCACACACCTAAAAAATCTAAGAGTTCAAACCACACACAAACAGTAACTTCGCGTACTAAAAACAATAGTTGGTGATGAAATCCAACTTAGTAGAAGTTTAATACAGAAAGGGTGGTTGGATCAGTTACCCCGAAAACCTACTTAATGAAATAGACTGGCACAAGTTCCTTCACAAAACCATCTTGAGTGAAGAGAACCCCCCAGAGAGTCCAAGCGAGTCTAGTTGATGTCTGCTCTAGGTACAGTGAGATCTTTCCTGCACCGTCACCTTAGGAAATAATCTTAAGTTTATGGACACTAAGGTTACCAACAACAAAAAATACAACTGGGGGGATAGTCTACGATCCGATTCTACACACAAGGGCAAAGTAACAAAGCTCAATCCCCTTGAAGGCTCCTCGACATGGTCAATCTGAGGTTTACCAACAAGTGAACCTAGGCTCCTTGACAATGGTTAATCCAAGGTTTACCATTTATAATACGCGCAGATCTTCTATCTTTCCCAATGAAACAAAATTGATTGTCTCAAAGGGTCGGACATGATCTCATGATTGAGTCCTTTAAGAGAAGTTTCCTATAATGTATCAATTACAATTGGATTTATTTCCTACCGCAAGATGTATCTACTTGTTTGTTTTAACTATCTTGGAGAGTTAATTACTCCCTACTCCAAGATACTAGCCTAAGCTATATTGGTGATAAGAGCCCTAGAAATAGAAAAGATTACTAGATCAATTTTAATTAAACGTTGCTTTTATGGGTTTTTCTTTAATTCAATAGGTATGGAAATGAAACTTTGATGGTGTGAAGACTCGACTCCAAACACACTAAAAAGAATGCACCTAAAATGATAAACAATTCGTTTTTTCTTTCAATGAAATTCTAGCTAAAAGAAAGAGTTCGAGAATGCAATTCTTTAAGAAACAATTCTTTCTTTCAACATGGAAATGGAAAGAAAATATTTTTGTTTTTTAATAAGAACTCAAAATGAGATAAATAATTAATGCTCACAATAAATCCCTTTCACTTTTCAAAACTTGAAACTACAAAAAAAACAATTTGCTTCAAAAGAGATCTACAAGTGTTATAGACATATTTGGGCACTACAACCCCAATAGCATATGTCCATAAAACAAGGGCTTCTAAACCCCTAAAAGTGTTGTTTCATACCCTAAAGGATCAAATTCAACTGATTACATCATTTCCCAGAAGTTCTCTTTGAAAACCTGCTCAGAACTGGTCAAAACTGGACCATACAGACTGCTCCATGCTGAGGGTGCAATGCATCTCACCTGTCACATGGAAAGGGTGCGATTCATACTGAAAATCCCTTCTGTAGGGTGTGATGAGTGAGAGCAGACAAATGGCAGAGGCAGTTTGCTAGGTGGAAACCTAGAGAATCTTCTAGAAACTGCTCATTTGACACTTGCCTCTCTGAATTCGCCCAGGGATGAGTAAGAGATCATGGAATATCCAAGTGGAACCAAGAACTATTAGTGAAATGACACTAATCAAAATCCTAGAAGCTGACTTACCCACCTGCAAATATCTATATATGGATCCCTCATCCCAAATATCCAGAGGCTGGAATTTTGTATTTTGTATTGAAGTGTTGTTGGTTTCTCTGTGAAGCATTGTAGTGTTGGGTGATCTAGCTTTTCATGAGGTGAAGAGGGCTTTCATGATGGGAGGATGGAACTGGGTCAGATCGTTGGGTTGTAATCCTCTCTTCTACTACTTCTATCAATAAAGCTATTTGAGTTTTCCTCCATATACTTGTATATTTCTAAATCTTGTATTGGTGTATGCATTTGTATGGTTAATGTACATCTGATCGTATATTGTTTATGGTTATAGATCTCTATGCTTTGATAGTATTATGCTGCTTTGACTCTATAGGTGTTCTTTGAAGCGGGACAAGTGAGGAAGGAGTGGCGAAGCTCTATCAAAGAAGGGAGGAAACACGCAAGGAGACAAGCAAAAGATTGAGGCTGGTACTCTCTGCTTCTCTCTCATCTATCTCTCATAAAGGAAAACACAAGTAACTTTGGTTTGTTTGTTTCTAAGATAGTTACCCGTCTTAGTGGGACTAGCAGCTCTGAATGGACACTAGTTTTCCCCATAACAAAATGGCGACTCCGCTGGGGAAGCGAATAGTTTGGTTGTTAGTTACTGTTGTTTGCTTTATAAACTACAGACGGAGCCTGAAGTTAAGCCAACTAGCCTTCGATCTGCTTTTGCTATGAAACTGCAAAGTAGATCAACACTACTTCAGTCAATATCCAGGTTAGTTTATGAACTGAACATCTGACTTGCAAACATCCTAAGTGCCTTGGTGGTAGCTCAAATAAGCTCATTAGGTCAGCCCCTATACTTTGTGTTTATTGTCTATCATTAGCTCAACCTAAATCCCTGAACTTAGCTGCAAACTTTGATTGAAAACCAAGTTCAATCTCGTCCCTGGACCATCGCACTGTCTCTCATTGGCAACCTAGATGCATCGCACCTCCCATTTGTTGCAGGTGAGATGCATCCCTGTTTCCCTATGTTACAGGTGTGAGGATTGAGTGAGACTATTTCTACCTCCAGATTTTGGTTTTTTCTTCATTGTCTTCAGCTTTATTCAGTAGTTCTGTTATCTACAATCAGTATACCACTGTTGAAACCTTCTTCCTTTGCATTATTTAGCCTCTATTGATAAGGAATTGTAAGTGTTTTTTACGTACTTTTCATCATTTACAGTCCTCTTTTACAAATAGTAGCTTAATCGAACTGTCATCTTTTGATTTGAAAGTTTCGCAATTGTCGTTTTTAGTCAAGAAAAGAGTGTCATAAAGTCTTCCTCTTTTAGATAGTCGATTACACTTTTTCCATTGTATTTGATTTGAGTTATCAATTCTTTGAAGTGTCGAAAATAGTTTTCCTTTCGAAATTGAAAGTGTCGTCTTAGTCTTCCTTTCGTTTTTTGAAAATAAATTGTTAAAGTGTCACTTTGAGGAAAAGTGGTTCAGATCTGTACTTAGTTTTCTTCTTGTCATTCTCACATTAGGGAAACTGAAAAAAAAAATACATGCATGTGAATTTGCATTTAGACTGCATGCAAAAATTGATTTAGGAAAAGTGCATTTAGTGTGTGCTCTCTACTCTATGTTGAAATGATTTTACTCTTCTTTCCTTAGTAGCTAGGATTTTCATTGCTAAAAGAAAGTAAATGATTGTTTATCATCTTAGATTGCATATTTAGGAATTGTATATCTACATCACATGGTGAACATTGAAAGGCAAACTTATTAAGAAAGTTCAACTATAAAATAAACCTCAATGAACATAAAAATGCTTTGGAACCTAACACACAACATATAGAAGTCTAGGCTAGAGACGTATTCTGGCATCGTAAAGCCTGGTAACTATCATTTTCATCGTAGGTTGGGTGATTCCTCCTCTTTGATACGATAAGTGCCAGTACGAACTTGTGCTCCCATGTACCATCAAGTATATATTGGGAGACCACAATAGGCTATATCCTTTATCCTTAGGAAGCCGTGTCTGCCACCCTATCGATCGCAATGCACTGAACACAACATTCGGGAATATTAAATGGCGTACGTAAAATGTATTCTGCAGTTTTACAATTGGTTTGGTAATCCCTCTGTCTAGATTTCCAGAGTAGTCACTTTCATTCCTTTTCAGAATCCTTAAAAGAAAAGTTCCATCTGAGCACTTGTCACTTCAGGCTCATTAAAAATCGAAGGCGACTGGAGTCATCTTCAGCTTTTTCTTGACTCTTAAAAATTGAAAAAGCAAGTTGTGTCAAAGTGTCATAAAATTTATTTTAATTGGAATAATATCACTATTTCCTCGTTGGTCTTAGTTTGAGAAAATGGAGTCCACCAATCAAGGATTTCCCCTTAGGGGGAATCCTAGCCCTTTCTCTTCTTGGGGAGATGTTGGTGCTCCACATATGGCTACACTGTCCCTTCCAGGACTCACAATTGGCCTGCCAGTATGGCTTTTCTCGACCTCTATCGTTCAAAACACCATAATTCCTCAGCAATCAAATCAGTGACCAGATGATATTGAAGGCGCTCCCCTACCTTCTACTTCGTTTGTTTCTCCCTCTTCTTCTTCCTCTTCACTTGGTGAAGCTAGTAACATTAAAAACCAAGTAACTGAGAAGAAGAAGAAAGGGAAGGAGAAGAAGAAGAGGAAGCCAATGACGAAAGGGGACAACCATGCATTGTCTAGCAAAAATCCACGCACTGCACCATCCAAACCTAAATCTCCATGTGTCATTTGCAAAGGAGACCACTATCATTAAGATTATCCTTGCATCCTGCGGATATTAAGGGACTGGTCTCCCCACTTGCACAATCCGGTGTCTTCAACCTCTGACGATCATGTTGAAAGCACACCATCAACTAGTGAAAATGAAGTCAATGGACATAAAGGAAGATCTAAATTTCCTTGTAGACTGTGTGAAGGCAATCATGCCCTCCACCGTTGTCCTTTCCTATATGAAGCTAAAAGAGTCTTGGATAACCATCCTGCTTCACTACAGCGAGTTCCTCCTAGATACAAGAAACTCTTGCCGAGTCCATCGCTAGTTGAAAATCTGACTGACACACCTTTGTTGTCGATCGAAGCACCTATCATTGAAGATAAGTCATTTGAGTCCACACCAGACCAAAGTCAATAGGTCGAGACGGCAGTCGACCCAGTCTTGTCTTCAGAAGCTCCATCTTTAGATGATACAGTGACCAAAGATAATGAGAATGACACCATTCAAATTCTTTTTTTTAACATAGAATCCAATGAACATGGGGGAAATCTACCCGTTCCTTTACCGTAGGAAGGAAGTTCATCAGAGATTCATCCGACCATTTATTCGGTCCCTCCTCCAAGCAATCTAGTCGTGTCCTTCGATTGGAATCTAGTAGGGAGACCCCGCCTACCATCTAATGTACCATTCTGAATCATAGTACAAGCTTACAGAATGATCATGGCTGGTACTATCATAGATGAAGGGGCTTTCGTAAGTATACTTTCCTCAACTACTTGGAAAGCGCTTGGCTGACCATCGCTTCTGCCTGAGATTTGAAATCTGTCAGGCATCAACAAAGGAACCAGTCGACTGTTAGGGATCCTTCCAAATTTGCCTATAACTTTGAGAAGGAAGACCATTCATCTAAACGTGATGGTAGTCCAAGGGCCTCTAGATTACATTCTACTCCTTGGGTGTGACCACATTTACAACATGGGATCTATTGTTTCCTCACTCTTTCGAGTGATGTGTTTCCCATATGAAGGCAGAATGGTCAAGCTCGTTGACCAAATTTCATTCCCCAATTCAAACATGGCTACTAGTCAAATGCCATCCCTAACTGGTCTTTTTGCACAAGGAATGTCTCATCAACCTCCAGTCCGTCCACCTGATGAGCGCGAGTGATTCGGTGAATGAGACTAAACCCAGGGGGCATGCGCCCTGGTCTGCTTCGGTAGGAAAACCCCAGGTATAAGGTAGGTTTTTGCATAGGATATATGACTAGTCTGACACACCCATCCATTTAGGAAAATGGGATTAGACTAGAAAAGGATTCCCTCGTCAAAGGTTATATGAGTGGAAGCTCCCACCATTACCTTTGTCTATTTCGATGGATAGAGCCAAGGAAGTGTTTTGTCTGCAAATGCAGATGAAACAACCTTGCTTTAATGCAAGAACTTCCATATGGTAACCTTGAAACTCTACTTATTTTTATACCTGGGGGCATGCAAACCTTTTGTACACAAGTGAAAAGAGACCAGCATAACTTTAACCCCGTAATTTTTTACTAACTTCAACTGCTTAAGTTAGGTGATTGGTCTGATCAATGATTCACCTTTGCAAGGGCCAAATGGCATTGGAAAAGTAAAGGAAAGGTTTCCTGTCAAGAAGCTATCCTACCTAACCTCAGTAGTTCTTTAACTCCTAGGACAGTAGTTGGTCATTCCTAGCTTGCATACAAAAGGCTCTGGAGCAAAGTTGTGCATGGGGAAAGCTCCCTAAAAAATGAACCTATTAATGAGAGACATCCTTATTATATGACTGGCATGAGCAATGTTTCCGCAAAGTTCAAGCTCGTTAAAAAATAAACCTAGCTATGAGCATATGTTCCCCCCAGAGTGCAAGATCACTAAAAAATGAACCCACTTTCGGTAAATAACCTTTGTGATTGCATTACTATCAGCTTTTGAACCTTGGTTGTGTTCTTACCATCACCTCCACTTTTTAGCCAATCATACGCCTCCACTTGATTGTTTACCCTTTTGAGGAACAAGTACGATGTGTGATTCTATTAGCCATCTTCTTTACACTGCCATGATTGAAAAGTTCCAAACCTTACCTGGAACCAACTCCTACTCAAAAATATCACTCATTCCTCAAAGATGAGTCTCTTTTAAGCTCTTTTTAGACTCGTAAAATATAAATAGATTGCTGAGAAATTGGCCTCTCCAGCTCGTTAAAGTGATTGGAAGTACCATCCCTCCTCTATATTTTAATCTTTTTGGACCTGAGGGATCATTAAAAAAAAATATCGAGCGCTTGTCTTTTTCGGCTCGTTAAAGTGATCAAAAAAGTCATCCCTTTCGTATTATTTTATACTTTTTCAGAATTAAGGGATTATACTACGAAAAAGGATTACTGGAGTTCCCTTTCTGTCTCGTTTCAGAATCTCCAAAACTGAAAAGGACCGAGTTATATTTGTCGTTAAACTCATTAAAACAATAGCGACAAACTTGTCCATTACAGACAAGAGCGAGTTTCACTGTTGCTAGGCTCACTAAAACATAGCGACAGGTTTGTTCGAAGGGAAAATTATAGAACAAGCATATGTTATCCTCCTCAAGATTGAAAAAAATAATTAGGTACTGGTCAGCAATGACTGGGGAAAAATGGGAAGAAAACTTGAAGAACTTCATCAGTAGCAAGTCACTCTTGAACATGACACTTTCACTTCGTCACCATGATTGAGTCAGGTTGGGTTATTCCATTCACCGGTCATATCACCATTGGTCCTCCATACCATCCATTTTTGGGGTCAATGCTCCCAATCCATTTCAGTGTCGCTGATATGTTCAAGAGAAGCCACTCAGAGAATTCACCAACCCAGCTCACGCCTCATCCGCCACAATACCTTCATGCTCCATTCTTTCATGACCGCCACCCTAAACCTTGTATCATCAAATCGTTTTCACCTCCATAAAATCATTTGCCCCGTTCCATGTCGTAGATGTGAGATTCATTAAGGCCCTCCTATGACGGGTCACTTCTTGTCAACATCAGCTCATTATCCAAGAAGTCGACTTAGGAACAACCCTTTTAGTACTTTGAAGCTTGCATGCCTCAATGGCAAGTTTCTCACTTTCGGTGACAGGTTTACATCAATGGCCTTCAACCAAAAGATTTTGCGTGGTGTTCGACATCGACTCACGTATTCACACCACGTGAATTGTACTGCAGTACCTTGAGGGTCATTATCATTATCGATGATTCCTCTCACGCCTGTTAACAACTTACATCATTGGCTGGTAGTTAGGCAATGTCTTTCCATGTTCGACACCAGAACATCTTTTCACATGGATCGACTTGTACTCCAGGCGAAGATTGAAAGAGTTTGAAGACCCCAGATCTAGTTTCATCCATCTGAGCTGTGATATATTCTGAAAAATAAAGACATCAATTGTACATCATAGATGCACAAATAATCATCCAAGCCAAGGGATGATGGCTCTACCAGAATCACTAGTCTGCCACACAGACGGTTGTCTGTCCTATTGTTATAGCTCCAAACCTCACTCTTGATGTTTGTGATGCTGCACTCATGGCCTAGGGAAACTCCTCCTTCCAGACATAGTCCAAAATTTAAAAAACAATGTTTTACTCCCTATACACGACATTGCCCTGAGCTAAACGCATGTGTATGCGGGTCTGTGTATACCCAACCCGTGTATATGTCTTAAAACACTTAAAAAAAATTAAATCTCCTTAATTTCGGGCGGAGATCACGGGTTTCACCTGTTGATTACCTATTAGTGCCCGTGGCCCAACTGTTCCCAACGAATTCCCAACTAAAAAACTACTTTGGGAGAAGTATAAAAAGGCTTCAATGGGAAAGCCTAAGAGAGGAGAGAAGAGAGAGAAAAATTACTTTACTGAGATTTCCCTGACCAGGTCTGAAGATCCTAGTGCCTCCTGCACTTCCCCCAGTTACAGGAAACCCTTGTTTCCTTGTGTGATGTCTTTCTACTACTTGAGATATCATGGAGTAAGTCATGGAAGGAGTTTGTTAAAGGCTTGAGACTAGACGAATCCGAAGGACGGTTCCACTTGGAGCCTGCGAAAGGACGAATCAGGTGAAATTATTCCTTTCTGTACTTTAGTTGTCTATAATAAAAGAAACACTTGTCTTTGTTCCTGATATAAATCTTCTTCATGTTTATGATATCAATGTTATGATTCATATATGAATGGTTGTTCTAATTGCACAACTAACTACCTTTCAATATACTATGAAGATGATTTCTTTATGATGTTTAGTCCATATACTATTATACTTTCTTGAAGTGATTTTTTACAGGTTGAAGGAGCAAAAGGAACTCCAAGAGGGTTTGGACCCTGGCAGGATCTTCTCAAACGAAGGACCCCCAAGTATGCCTCTCATCATAGAGTTTGTTTATATTAGCATCATGGCTGTATGGAATGTGTGTTTCTCGGCGTAGATAACCTTTGATCTGCTAGGGTATTAACCCAAGACCCTAGGGGAATTTGTCCCTTAACAGAATTGGTGACTCCGCTAGGGACAACAGTATTGTTGTCCATAGTTTGGGTTTATTCAAGCCAATAAGGGCTCAGTTGTCTGTTTGCTTGTTGTTACTGTGTAGTCTGTTCCTGTAGGAACTTGAATTGTAAGTTTGATCAGTTTCTTCAGGATGTTTTTTGTTTTTCTTGAAATCTTTTATATACACAGTTTTTTTCAGTTTACAAAAGTGTATATACGCATGTTTCCTTAAGTAAACTTGTGTACACACATGTTTCCTTAGGTCGAGTCATGTATACGCGCAACTGTGCACTAACACAGTCGCGTATATCTTATAATTTTTAATATTTTTCAAATCTTTTTGTTTCTCAAGGTTTGTCTGTTGGTCTGATTCAGTCCGGAACAGTTACTTTTCTGTGTCAGTCTTTAGTTTTACAGCAAGTATCTGATTTCAAATTCTCTCTGATTGTGGAAAGTGTTGGTCTTATTTGTTTTCGTTGCAAACGTCATCGTTTTTGCTTAGGCACACAATATTTTCTGCTAGGAATCTTGGCTGCTCTGTGTCTTTAGGGTAGAAAGGTTGATCTCAATCTTTGTGTCAAGTTTCGTTTTGGTGATTCTTTTGGTTTGCATGTCAAAACTATATTTTTGTGGCCATCTGATTTTCTTTCTTTCAAAAAGTTGTTGATTCACACTTTCTTGGAAAGTTGTCTTTTCAATCTTTTGGTTTTTGCCAAGGTCTTGTTGCTTCTTTTTGATTGTTAAGAGCATTTTGAAACACATTTTTGTTGAGTTCTCACTAGTTTTGTGTTGCAAACTCGCAAAGTGTTTTTTTGCCTATTCTTCAATCATAAAGTTTCAGTCTTGTTTAGAGCACTTTTGAAAAGTCATTTTTGTTTTGCTTTTGAAGAAAACTTCTTGAAAACATGGTTTTTCTTTCTTGAACTTTGTTTTGATTTAGTTTCCTTTTTGTAAGTGAAAGTGCATTTTTGTTTGTCTTGAAACTTGCTTTTAGTGTTTGGATGAAATGAGCATCAGCAACTTATATTCTATCAAAACATTTTAAGTGGCAAATTAAAAATTGATAAACAAGTAACTTTCATTTCTTGATTTAAGAGTAGTTTTGAGTTTTGCATCAGCATGTATTTATTGCATTAGGATAAATTTGTGCATCTTTTTAGGCATCCATAGTTTTGTTAATTTTTGTGAGTGTGAAGCTTGAGTAAAAGAAAAGAAAAGAAAAATTTGTTACTTTCTTTGAAGTTCCTCTGAACCTAGTAGAAATTTCTTTCATCGAAAAACAAAACAAGTGCATTTGCATATAGTTTGGTTTTTATTAATTCTTTTGCATCAAAACACCACTAGTTTCATTTCTGCTTACCCCTTGACTTAAAGAACGGCCCATTTAAAAATGAGCGCTAATTAAAATATAATAGAACTTTTTATAATTGTCAAGTTAGACACACCAACAAGTTTTAGGATATTTTAGGGCCTTGGATTAGGCGAGTGGAGAGAAAACTCTCCAAGGACATTTAAATTATCAAACATAGGATTATGAATAGTGAGTGAAAATCCAATAGCGTTAGGGAGACCAGGAAAGCTCCGAATCTGGAGTTAAGTATGAGGGTTTTTGAAGACAGGGAAGAGAGATAACCCCTCTCCTACTTGTCGGATCTTACCTCAAGACTGTTTTGCCTGGCTTTTGACATGAGTTGGTAGCCTTAGTTACTACTCCTAGGGATCTACATAGGTGGCTATGGAGGGTAATCCCATGGCACCTGAGGTCGACATTGTATCACTCTCAATGGTACTACTGGAGGTCACCCTTGCGAAGCTTGGGGGCTTACACTGGTGTAGGCTATTGTTAAGAGGTCAATGTAACTTCCTCTGTTACCTTCGTTGGTAGGACTGGGCCATTATTATCCCAGAATATCTTCGGAAGGCCCCTTACTTCACTTTCTTGTATTTTGGTTTCCGGTCCTCATCACGCGGAGCGGAAATACTTGAAACTTGTTTGACTGGTTGATATCTTTTAGGGACTTTTTAGTGTGTGCTCTATGCTCTTAGTCGGCCTAGCTTTCATCTTTTCTTGAGTCTTTAACTAGATCTTAATAAAAAATTCAAAGTGGCTGACCGATCACCTAGACGGTCTCGAAGATTTCGTGGTCTTTCACCACCAAGTTTAGAGCCTTCTCCTAGAAGGCGTAGAGGTAATACTGCCGGTGGGTTTCATCCTGTGGTAGCTGATGCATCGGGGATTGATCCTCCTCTCGGGGGCATTAGTGTTCAAGATAGGCCTGGTACTTCCACAAAGCAAGAGAGGAACACTCCAATTATTTCTCTAGTTCTCTTTCAAACAGAAGATAACATAGAGGTAAAAGAACTCCCAGAGTCGTTAATGGCTCTGAATTCTCCCCTACCTTCTAGTTATCCTAAATTATTACAATACGTTGGGACTTTGACGCATAGACCATCAAGTCCAGGTCACATTACACACTTACCACTGATGACCACTACTGGAAGCATGAATTCTATTACAAGTGCTACAACTATGCAGACTCCAACATCAGTACAAGGGGGAGGAACTATTTCCATCCCCTCTGCTTCTTTATTTGGGTCTTTTGCTAGCACATCCTTAGTTGGGTTTACCTCCATTCCTTCTACGAGTGGAAATTCCCAATCCAATGCTTTTAGTTCTGGATTCTTCTCGTTTGGCACCCATTCACAGGGTATTCCGTCAGTTCCGTTTAGTGCCTCCACATCCATGATGGGTGGATAGACTTCATTTTAGGGTTTTCCTTTTGGAATTGGTCATATACCACATCCAAACCCAACAATTGGATCTATGCCTTTTTCTTCTTTAGGAAAAAGCAGTAATCATTTTCAAGGTTGGACTAACCCTGCAGTTAGTGGCATGGGAACTAGGAATCTTCTTTCCGGCCAACAAGGGAATAGGCCGTACTCCATAGTTAGTTCGTTTCGAAGTATTCCTCCCTTAGCTTCTGCTTGGAATCCATATCAGGGGTTATCGACTCCTTAGAATCCTTCAAGAGGGAACTTCGCCGGTTATGGAGGTTTTCCGGTCGGAGTTGGTCAAACTCCGAGTTTTGCTAGATCACAAGGTTTGCCTTTGGGTTCAGCTGGTTACTTTGGGCAACTTGGTGCCTTCCAAAATCCAAGCCAATCTTTTCAGAACTTTGGGAGCTCCACACAGTCTGGGTGGAATCCCAAGGTCCTCTTACGCTTCCTTTTTTGGAAACTTTGAACTTGCCAGATCTCATGAAATTAACAAACAATCCAATCAAATACAATCTGGCCTGGCCTTCGGTCCCAACCAAACTCCCTTCGGACATTCCAAAATTTGAAGGAAAGAGCGGTGAAGACCCAGGTGACCATGTAACCACATTCCATTTGTGGTGCTCATCAAACTCCCTTATTGATGACTCAATTAGGTTGAGACTTTTTCAATGCACCTTGACTGGTAATGCGGCCAAGTGGTATATAGAGTTGCCAGGGGGTAGGTTTACATCTTTCGCTGACTTAGCTAATATTTTCTTAAATCATTTCTAGTTTCCTGTTCGTTATGATGCCAGAACTAAACTTTTGGCCACTTTTCGTCAGGAGAGACCATATTCAGGAATGGAGACGGAGAAAGAGGCTCATTAAAGCTGACATTCCACCAGAATACCGTGTCGAATGGTTTTTGAAATCTTTACAACCTGAAATCTCTAAGGATGTCTCATTGTCTGGAGTCTATTCAGAGGAGAAAGCTATTTTTAGGGCCCAACAATTAGAATTGATTTACTCTCAGTCTGGGATTCTACAAAAAATCTTGCCTGATGCTCCTGGGACTAAGGTTGATATAGCCAAGTTGAAGCTAGGTCCCCATGTCGATGGTATCATTGGATCGGTAGACACAAATGTGGTGAACTTGTTGAGCCAATTGTAGCAGTTGTCTTTGCAAACTTCTCCTAACAACTAGGTCACATCATCTAACCCTTCATCTTCCCAACCCTCTTTGATTAATGTCGTCCAATCTGACAACCCCAAAGGAAATCAAAATTCCAATGGGAAGAAGAAAGGACAAGGTAAGAAAAAGAGTCAAGATGGGAAGCCTGATGCAAATAAATCTGGCAATAATGCTGGTGGTGGTAGAAATGAGTCTAGAAAGAAAGTCAAGTTTCCATGTAAGTTATGCAGTGGGGACCATTTAACTCATCTCTGCCCAAAGATTCAAGATGCTCAGCACTTGTTAGGGTAGCAAGGGACTTCTAGCTCTCAAGCTATGTTAACCAACCCTTTTCCCCAAGGGCAGCAAATGCTTGCTGGTGCGAGTTCAAATCTGGGTACCTCTGCAGGGGGCAACCACGAAGGGGAGAAATCATCAAATGTTTTCATGATGGGTTCTAATGTTCATGTCACTACTCGGTCATGTGATTATGGTGAAGCTGAAACCTTCAAGGACAAAGCTACTCCCAGAAATACCGACCTTCATATTGAGTGACCCCCTGTCGAGACTATACCATGGATACCGAAAGGTTCCGCTAAATGCGCGACTATTAATCCTAATGCCAGGGCTACCCAAAATTACTCCATTGTTGAGGATCTGGATCATAGTCTATGCGCCATGTCCACTTTAGAGGTTCTCTAGTCGTGTCCAGCTCAATGAAGTTCTTTACTATCGGCAATTGGAGAGGTTGATCCAGCTAACTCTTTAGTGCTCACTTTCGACATGTTAAATGTCAAAAAGCGACTCCCTCATCATATGGCTTTTCAAATAAAGTCTACATACCATAAAATTAACATTTTTCATACTATTATTGATGAAGGAACTTCCACGTGCATCATGTCGATGTCATGCTGGAAGGCCATTGGATCGCCTTCGGCTGTTCCTTCACCTACCCTCCTGACTGCATTTGATGGGCATTCTCATAAGCTGCATGGGATTATCCCAGCCTTTCCTATATGTGTTGGGGGGAAGGTCCTCGATATTGAAGTAGAAGTCATTGATGCTAACCTAGACTACAATCTCCTCTTAGGAGGGAACTGGTTATATGAAATGGACGCCGTTGTTTCAACTCTATTTCATGTCATTTGCTTTCCTCATGAAGGGAAAATCGTTAAGGTTGATCAATTGGATTATTGTCCAGTTGATCCTCAAGCAACTTCTGACTCTACTGTTCCTTTAGTGGATAACCCTCGTCTGCCTACTGAGACTCTAGGAGTTGGGATGTATTCTTCATTAATGGGTACCTTTTATTTTCCCTCTCCTATCACTAGAATCAATGTCATTTCATCATCTAAGGAGTCTCCTCGAAAAGAGTTCTTCCGAACACGTTATTTTTCAGACCCTTGGACCTTGCCTTCACCTACGACCACATTAGCTGAAGGATAAGTTAATAGAATGACATTCCCTATGTCTGTCGTTGAGCTTAGATATCAGTCTATCGTCAATGCTGCAGACAAGCACTCTACTCCTTTTTTAGAGGAGGAGCTAGATGGTGATGTGGCCCTGGCCTGGACCCTTGATTCTACTTCCGCCTTGGACTGCTTAGATACGGTTTTACCTTCTGAAGAAGCAATCCTAGAAGTAATGATGGGTATAGATCGACCTTGGGAAGACTTACACCATCGTTCATATTTTCTTCCTCCATTGCAGGAAGTAGAATCTAGGTTCTCCGAGCTCTTTACTAGTGATGTTTGTGCGGTATTAAATCCTTTGGCTCTAGCACACTTTCATGCCGAAGGTAATATGTCAGCAATTTCAAAAATGATATCTATAAATGTCTCTAGGGACCCTAACTTGATCAAGAATCTCTTCATCGAAATCGAATGTTCCCCTGAAGAAATTCAAACTTACACCGACCTTTTCAAGGAATTTCGAGATGTATTTTCTTGGTCTAATGAAGAAATGCCTGGCATTGATCCTTCTATAGTTCAACATGAGATCAAGACGTATGAAAATGCCAAACCGGTTCGTCAAAGGATTCGACCAATTAATCTTAGGAAAGCAGCAGCCATTAAAGCTGAAGTAGAGAAGTTGATCAAGGCAGGTTTTATATACCTTGTTCCTCTTACCGATTGGGTTTCTAATCCAGTCCCTGTGGATAAAAAGCAAGGAACAATCTGAGTATGCATCGACTTTAGAGACCTAAACAAGGCTTGTTAGAAAGATAATTACCCCATGCCATTCATTGATCAGATTATTGATGAGTGTGCGGGCAATGAGATTTTTTCCTTTATGGATGGTTTTTCTGGTTATAATCTAATCTCTATCCGTCCTGAAGATCAACATAAGACAACTTTTATAGGTCCCTGGGGTACCTTTGCATACAGAAAGATGCCTTTTTGTCTTAAAAATGCTGGAGCTACTTTCCAGCAGGCCATGTCATATGCTTGCCATGACATTAAACATATCATCAAAGCATACTTGGATTATCTCGCTGCTCGTTCTCGAAAGAGAACTGATCACCCTAGTAATCTTCGATTGGTTTTTGAGCGATGTCGTTTTTATAAGATCTAGTTGAATCCCAATAAGTGCATTTTCACGGTTATGTCCAGCCGGTTATTAGGGTTCATTGTGTCAAATGAAGGGATTAGGGTTGATCCCTTCAAGGTAGAGGCAATAATTCAGTTTGCCCCCCTGTCCTCAATTTGGTAACTTCAAAGTCTTCAAGGGAAGGCTAATTTCTTAAGATGGTTTATAGTGAATTATGCCGAGATCACTAAAGGGTTTATACATTTGCTACACAAAGGAGTTCCATTCGTGTGGGACAACTTTGTGCAGCGGTCATTCGATGCTTTGAAAAAGGCATTAGTCTCTGCTCCGCTTTTGAGTCCACCGGATTATAGTAGGGACTTCCTTTTATATCTCGCTGCAGTAGAATCAACCATTGGTATGGTTCTTGTTTAGGAAGATGATGCCCTCACAGAGCATGTGATTTATTATTTGAGCCGAGGCTTGATAGGCCCTGAACTTCGCTATTCTCCTGTTGAGAAATTGGCCTTGGCGGCTGTCCATGCTGTCCAGTGGCTCCGCCATTATATTTTGCTATGCAAAACTTTTGTCTTAGCAGTGGTCAATCCATTTCAGTTTGTCCTCAGTAGGCGAGTGATTGGGGGCAAATATAATCGATGGATAGTCATTCTACAAGAATTTGATCTCGAGTTCTTGTTCGCCAAGTCTAAAATATCTATGGTTTTTGCCGAGCTAATTTCCGAGCTGCCTTGTGGAGAGGATACTATTTATGAGGAAAGCTTTCTCGACGAACATTGATTCCTCATCTCTTCACTCGAACCTTTGTATGGAGATATCATTATCTATCTCCAGACTTCGAAGTTTCCTTCTACTTTCTCTAAGGATGAACATCGAAAATTACGTCACCTAGCTAAAATTTATGTTATCATTGGTGATACATTATATCGTCGAGGGGTTGATTCAATCCTTCGGTGTTGTTTAACCTTAGAGGAAGCAGATTCATTGCTCAATGACTTCTATAGTGGAGCTTGTGGTGGTCATCTATTAGGGCTTGCTACAGCTCAGCGTATCTTGCGTGCTAGCTATTTTTGGCCTTCGCTCTTCAAAGATTGTGTTGAAGCGGTCAAACGCTGTCACCCCTGTCAAATTTATACTCGGAAGATGCACGCACATCCAGCTCCTATTTTTCCCGTTGTCACTGTCAGTCCTTTTACTAAGTGGGGTATTGATTTTACAACTTGTAATCTCCCTTCAACAACGAATCACAAGTACATTATCGTGGTTGTAGACTACTTCACGAAGTGGGTTGAGGCCATGCCCACTTATAAAAATGATAATGAAATAACGACATTGTTCCTTTTTAATCAGATTATCTCAAGGTTCAGTATCCTGAGAGAGATTGTCACTGACCATGGCAGTCATTTCCAGAATCAACTAATATCTGAATTGGCTCTCAAATTGGGTTTCCGGCAGGAACATTCATCTCCTTATTATCCTCAGGCCAATGGACTGGTTGAGGCAGTAAATAAAACTCTTAAGATGATCTTGCAAAGGACAATCGATGAAAATTGGTCCAATTGGCATCTTATGTTGTATCCAGCTCTTTGGGCATACCGAACCTCTGTAAAGACTGCTATAGGTTTTACACCTTTTAAGTTAGTTTATGGGATGGAATCTATCTTTCCTGTCAAATGTGAAATACCATCTCTTAAGTTAGCTGTTGAGCTCCTTCCAGAGACTTCTAGTCTCGAAGAGCACCTCCTTCATTTGGAACATCTCAATGAGCAACGTCGAGATGCTGCCACAATAAATGAGGCTCATAAGAAAAGGGTTAAAACTCCATATGATAAAGTTGTCCGTCCTCGAGTCGTTACTGAAGGCGACCTTGTCTTGGTCTATGACCAAGATAAGCACGCCTTGGGGGTAGGCAAGTTCAAGCCTATGTGGTATAGTCCCTTCATAATTAAATGATTTTTAGAAAAAGGGTCATATGAATTAATTGATTTTGAAGGAAACAATTTGGCGGAGCCCCGAAACGGGCTCTACCTCAAGAAGTACTTTGCTTAAGTAGCAGCTAGGCAATGACTTCTTTGTTCATTGTGTATATTTGTATATATCTCATCGAGAGTTTTTGATATCAACACTTTTTGGTCTACTGTGGCAGGTGTTGATGGATGACTTGGTTTATTTTGGATTCGCTGATGGTGCTAGTTGGCACACTTGGAACCTCGCTTCTATAGCTTGGGTACTCTACTATCCAACTGGTCAGTTGATGGTATCAAGGGGAGTATGCATTGGTCCCACTTCAAATAATATGGCTGAGTATACTACTGTCATTAATTTACTATCGAAGGCAATTTCCCACGAAATCGACTCGTTGGTAGTTTATCTTGATTCACAATTGATAGTTTCACAATTGAATAACATTTATCGGGTAAGGGATCCATGTTTATATCGCCAGTATTTAAGGGTGAGGTTGTTGCAAAGTCATTTACTTATATTAATTATTTGCACATTCCAAGATCTCATAATTGGTTTAGCTGATTCTATCGCAAATCAAGCATTAGACTGGCACATCAATCATTTCATCACAATAAAATCAAGCATCAAAAAAGTCAAACTGCATATAATATATATATATATATATATATTATATATATATATAATATATATATTATATATATATATATATATATATATATATATATATATATATATATAATATATATATATATATATATATATCATAAAACATCTTGAATGTACATAAGTCTGTCCAAAAATAATATACAAAATTGGGACTCAAATGCCCATAATCATGTCTAGTACATCTAATGACCCGGCTCAGGATGAGCGGCTAAGTAGGCAACTATTGCATTGCCCACACGCCTAAGAGTGTGAACCCAGTCTCATGGCATGCCAACCACATGACATTGCATATCTACAAGAAGATCCTCTACGGCTGCCATCGGTACTCCGTGAGTTAGTCTCACCAAGTGCCACTGAACTGTGTGAAGTAGTCGCTCTATGTCTGTAGCTGCCTCTTCGGCCCCTCGGCCGCGATGTCTGTGCTGTGGGAACTCATCTGGTTGTACGAGCCAAATATATGGAACATGATCATCATATTAGTCATTTGAATCCTATCAAAAACATTTTTCAAAATTCATTATTATATTTGAAAAATTCAAAAAAATCATAAAATCAAAAAACACGTACCAATGTCGCCCCATGCTGCGGTCGGTGGTAATACTAGATCGGGATCTCCTCGGAAATCCAACCCAGCATAAGGGTAGTCATCTGTGGCGATGATCTACTGCTCCCACGAGGAGAAGAAGTCATCATCAAATGCAGTCCGTGGGATGTCCCCACCTCCTAGACGTTTCATCAAGTCAGCCCACCTGCCCATTCGTGGATCTCGTGGGGTGCTGATTGAAACTAGTACTCTAGGACGAAGTGCAGGGACCCTCTCAAAAAAGAAAGAACACAAAATAGTCCCATATTCGAAGTTTTTAGTCTGCCCTCTCTTGATGGAAGTAAGCTGGCTTTTCAGGCTAGCCAGAAGAGGAGTACACCAGTCAAATACGGTGGTGAGACAATCTACCGCCAAGCACATGGCTAGCCATGATGCCTGGTGTAGAGAAGCTGATCCGTTCACTCTAGGTATAGTGAACAGGATTATCCTCAGCGATAAACTCTCCACATGTGTGATTGAAATTTAACTTCCAACCTTTTTTGGATGTCTCGGGCAATATATATGTACGTAGTCCTCAATCAAGAGACTGCCTCGTGTCCTTCCCCTGAAATGTACTACCTCTCCCCTTCGGGAAGGGCCTGTGATGAAATAAATGTCTTCCACTTCTATCCTGAGTGGCATTTGGTCAATCATAAATGAATCATCCTCGATGTTCCAGTAGTCAATGAGCATCTCAAGCAGACGTGTGTTTGCTTTCATATTTGGCATTTTGAAGAATTTTAGCAAACCACATCCCCGTAAGGCATCCAAAGCATTAAGATCATTCATAAGCTCATAATCCATCGAGGTATGCTCTCTTTCTCACCAAGTGACTGGAATCCTGAAGAAAAAATGATTTTAGACCGTTTGATTTTTGTTTGAAATGTTCGCGGTGTATAAGCAGGTCCATTTACACACAGTCGCATGTAGGGCCTGCGTGTACGCAAGTTTCATATATACAACCTGCGTATATGTTGCGGTGAAATTTTTGACAAAAATTTCAACGGTAAAACATAAATTAAAAATTCTAAAACTAGTCACAATTGAATGCAAGACAAGTATAAGGTTTACCTGGTGATTTTTGAAGGATATGAATGGTTGAATTTGGCGTATGGAAACGTTTGCTTCTTTTGCTCCACTCCTATGCTCTCCAACTCAAATGGTGAAAATGGTGAGTCCAAAACTATTTTATAGGCTTCGAAAATGTGAAATTTTTTCAAAACTTGATTTTGTTTGGTCTCATGTAACTTTTAACTTGGGAGCTTGGAACGTCGAGAATGGTTTGATTTTCAGGACATTTTGGACGTTTTTCAATAGTTTCAAGACAGTTCCATGACTGCGGACCCATCATGGCAGGTATCATTTTCTTACTTGCATATAGATTAAGGAAGCCATTTTTCCATTGCATTATGCATACTAGCCTCCATTTGTCGATACACTTGCCATAGGGTCGATCCCATCGTGTTATGGTTCATAAACCACTTTTCACTCGCAAATTTTTTAATCATGACACGATGGTAGAGCCATCCTTTTCATGGGCATCATAGTTAGCATCTCACTGACATTTGTTTCCCATGCTGCTCCGATCTGAGTAGGCTTGAGAGTCCTCTATAGTCTCGCCATGACTTATGTGATGAAGACTCATTCCTCTTTGCTTCTTCACTTCATTTTGGCCTTATACCCTAGAGGCTCCTTTGTGTTGAGTTGTACTACTGCATTGCATTTTGACCATTTTCACCTTTTGGCCTTAAGCCGGCTTCACTTGGACTCATGTTTAATCCAACTTTTGACCATGACGACTGCAAAATAAAACTTGCATACCTTTGAATTTTGCAACTTGACACACCTTGACCTGTGGAAGGAACACACCTTTGAGTGTCTTTGACTAGTTTTTGCCTCCCTGCATTGAGCATAGGATTTTTCCAATCCCAGGAACTAGATCATCTGCTTCACTGACACTTGTTCTCTCCACTGTACTATAAAATTATTTTATTCTTTTTCCAGCTTAAAATAAAAAGACAAAAAAAAATATATATATTCCAAAAAGAGCGGGAACAGGACAATATTTCCAATTATTGTTGGCAGCTAGAGTCAGTCATGTCACCCTTGAACAAAGCACTCAAAACAAAGTCTCCTCCATTTGGGTGGGATTTAGTTTGACTTAGGTACGCCTTAACCTTGTTATTGAGTCAATTCTCCCCCGATTGGTTATCTCTTCCAATCATATTGAGGATTCGTTCGTGCCTCCTACGTGACAAACTTATATAGAATCATCATATGCTGCCACATAGTCATATTGAGTCGTGCTTTTGTTAAAGGGAAGTTAGCTTGAGTTGGCCTCTCTGCGGTGTCTCTTGACTCATTTTTCAGTCGGCCATCCCTGGTTGTCAGTATTATGTCTATCATCGCATCAGCTATATTGGTCCTTTACTCATGCCGGTTTGAGAAGGTCCCCATTGACTTCTTGCTGGCAGGTCTTGTCCTTATCGACGATGACATCTTGCTCTGAGGACAGGCCTAGAGATGCACCATGGCCCTATTTTCATTATTGATAGGTCACCTTGTGCTCAGCATCAATCAGTATTATGGGTCTTTGACTGACTGGTTTCCCTTGTGTTCGACATCAGCTTACATTATCACACATTGGGATTCGTGCAATACCTTGGTTTCCATTTGACCTTATTGGTGGATACCTCGCCTCTGTGTTAGCTTTCATTATTGGTTGGTTCAGAGGGTTTCTATCATGCGCTAGCCACATCTTGTGTATGCCGGAAACGTACTTCGGTTGGGTTACTACATCTTTTTCGTCTGATTCATTCCACATTATTGGCCTACGGTTTACACTCGCACTAGATTGATGAAGGATGCCTTAATGCCTTCCTTCTAGTGGATCTTTCCCTATCGACTAGGACTTATTGCTCTGGGGCTAAGATCTAGAGTCCATTTGGCAGTACCTTGGGCTTTGCAGTCATTAGTGACAGATCCTTTGCTATCGACAGTGGGAAACCATCATTGTCTCCTAATTGATAGATTCTTATAGGTGTTTGACTTCAGCTCATCTATTCACACTTGTTAGATTGTATTGGGTACCTTGACGCTCATTATCATTATCGGTGAGTAGTCTCGCATTTGTTAACGGTATACATCAATGACCGGTAATCAAATGATTTCTCACATGGTCGACTTCAGATCATTTATTCCCATGCTGTAGAAATGTACCACGGTGGTCAGTGAAGACCTCAGGTTGTATCAGTATTCATTGGTTTAGTTGATAGTTTCTCCTGTTGCTGCTAGTTGATACCACTCCACCTTATATGTTGCAGTCATTCATGGTGACATTTTGTATGCTTGCACCTGAGTTTGCAGTGTAGTACCATCTTATTCCATCATGTTCATTTGGTACTTTTTGGGATCAGTGTTTGATATCAGTGATCCACTTTATCCTTCAGCATCATTGACACTCTTATATGTGATATTTAGACATGTACTTGTTCGATTGTGATCAGATGATCCATTATGTATTTTCCAGTCTTTTATACTTGTATACTTAGTGGATCCGCTTGTACTTGATATGTAGACATGCTGTACTTTCTTTGAGAATGGGTATGCCTGCCTCAGACAATGTTTCTTTCTGATATCCTTTTGTGGCTTGGCAGGCTGAACTTTGGTGAAGTCCTTCTCAGTTTTTGACAAATTTCCTTTCCATGAACTTGCTTAATACATTTTCGGCCATCATGTACCCCTTATAACCTCATCTATTATGGGGCATTTGTTATAGCTCCAAACCTCACTCTTGATGTTTGTGATGCTGCACTCATGGCCTAGGGCCAGGGGTAATTTTAGGGGCGAATAATCGCCCAAAGGCGAAATTTAAGGCTTTTTATATTTTAATGGGGCGAATTT
>APFE030738722.1:55529-79204 GCA_000404065.3 Pinus taeda | reverse complement strand
ACATATTATATTATTGATAAATTCGCCTTCCATTTTTCCTATATACCATGGAGATTCGCCCATTTATTATATTTATAAATTTAGGGGGGGTTCTTAAAATTTTCCTTGCCAAGGGCAACCCCTCCTTCTAGACCTAGTCCAAAATTTAAAAAACAGTGTTTTACTCCCTATACGTAACATTGCCCTGAGCTAAATGTGTGTGTATGCGGGTCTGTGTATACCCAACCCGCGCATATGTCTTAAAACACTTCAAAAATTAAATCTCCTTAATTTCAGGCGGAGATCATGGGTTTCACCTATTGATTACCTATTAGTTCCCGTGGCCCAACTCTTCCCAAGGAATTCCCAACTAAAAAACTACTTTGCGAGAAGTATAAGAAGGCTTCAATGGGAAGGCCTAAGAGAGGAGAGAAGAGAGAGAAAGATTACTTTGCTGATATTTCCCTGACCAGATCTGAAGATCCTAGTGCCTCCTACACTTCCCCCATTTACAGGACACACTTGTTTCCTTGTGTGATGTCTTTCTACTACTTGAGATATCATGGAGTAAGTCGTGGAAGGAGTTTGTTAAAGGCTTGAGACTAGACGAATCCGAAGGACGGTTCCGCTTGGAGCCTGTCAAAAGGACGAATCAGGTGAAATTATTCCTTGGTGTCTATAATAAAAGAAACACTTGTCTTTGTTCCTAATGTAAATCTTCTTCATGTTTATGATATCAATGTTATGATTCATATATGAATGGTTGTTCTAATTTCATAACTAACTGCCTTTCAATATACTATGAAGATGATTTCTTTATGATGTTTAGTCCATATACTGTTGTACTTTCTTGAATTTATTGTTTTGCAGGTTGAAGGAGAAAAAGGAACTCCAAGAGGGTTTGGACCATGGTAGGATCTTCTCAAATGAAGGACCCCTAGGTACACCTCTCATCGTAGAGTTTGTTCATATTAGCATCATGGCTGTATGGAATGTGTGTTTCTCTGAGTAGATAACCTTTGATCTGCTAGGGTATTAACCCAAGACCCTAGGGGAATTTGTCCCTTAACACCTATGTACATGAAAATGAATTTATAAAGCTGAGCATGGGAATGCCTGCCACAGCTAGATCATGAAAATATTATGAAGATAATGTATTGTATTGTATCTTATTACAGGTCACCTTCCAGTTCGAAAAACCTTGGATCCTCATGATCAAGCATTTCACCCGACATCAGAAGATTTACGACCTCATGCTTTAGGGGGCAACTGTTATAAACATATTTGGGCACTGCAACCCTAATAACATATGTCCATAAACCAAGGTCTTCTAAACCCCTAAAAGTGTTGTTTCATACCCTAAAGGATCAAGGTCAACTGATTACATCATTTCCCAGAAGTTCTCCCTAACAAACTGCTCAGAACTTGTCAACGCTAGACCATACGGACTACTCCATGCTGAGGGTGCGATGCATCTCACCTTTCACATGCAAAGGGTGTGATGCAAACTGAAAAGCCCTTATGTAGGGTGCGATGAGCGAGAGCAGACAAATGGCAGAGGTAGTTTACTAGGTGGAAACCCAGAGAATCTTCTAGAAACTGCTCATTTGACACTTGCCTCTCTAAATTTGCCTAGGGATGAATAAGAGATCATGAAATCTCCAAGTGGAACCAAGAACTATCAGTGAAATGGCACTAATCAAAATCTAAGAAGCTGACTCACCAACCTGCAAATATCTATATATGGATCCCTCATCCCAGAGATCCAGAGGCTGGAATTTTGTATTTTGTAAGGAAGTGTTGTTGGTTTCTTTGTGAAACATTGTAGTGTTAGGTGATCTAGTTTTTCATGAGGTGAAGAGGGCTTTCATGCTGGGAGGATGGCACTGGGTCAGACCACTGTGTTGTAATCCTCTCTTCTACTACTTATATCAACAAAGCTATTTGAGTTTTCCTCCATATACTTGTATATTTCAGAATCTTGTATTGGTGTATGCATTTGTATGGTTAATATACATCTGATCCTATATTGTTTATGGTTATAGATCACTATGCTTTGATGCTATTATGCTGCTTTGACTCTACATGTGTTCTTTGAAGCGAGACAAGTGAGGAAGGAGTGGTGAAGCTCTATCAAAGGAGGGAGGAAACAAGCAAGGAGACAAGCGAAAGACTGTGGTTGGTACTCTCTGCTTCTCTCTCATCTATCTCTCATAAAGGAAAACACAAGTAACCTTGGTTTGTTTGTTTCTAAGATAGCTACCCATCTTAGTGGGACTAGCAGCTCTGAATGGACACTAGTTTTCCCGATAACAACAAATTCTAGAAAAACACTCAAAACTACAAAAAACTAATTTTGAAATCTAAAAACTTTAAAAATCTAATTGAATAAAAGCTTCAATTCTTTTTTGAGGACATTTTGCTTAGTTTTTCAGTAAACTAAGGATTCATTTGCACAGAATAACAAACCAATCAAAAAACATCCAGATATGTTTTCTTTTGTAAAAATGAAATTCAGAACTTATAACAAAGCTTATTCAAAGATTTGCAGCGAGAAAACTAAATCTATTTCTCATAAAGGATAGATTTCACAACCAAGTTAGATTCATTAAGAAGATGAAAAGAGACCAGGGTGATCTAAGGTTTCTCAAGCTTTTGGTCTTTGAGTCACTACAAAGACAAAGTGAAAACCACTTCAAGCATGCAAAACTTCTAGAAAATCATTCAAAACAAAAATACTATCATAACTCACTCACAAGAGATTTTTGACAAGAAAAATGCAGATCTGGGTAGAAACTAAGAATCCTAAATCAAACCTAAACTTAACTGGAAGAAGATATCTTTAGTTTTTCAAAAAAAAATTACAGGGTTCGCAGGCTTTAGAAGCAACAGTTGCAGTCCCGCACTGTTTACTCAAGGAAAATGCAGAGATGTCCACCCTGGTGCAATCCCTAGAAAACTTAAAAAAAAAAACAAAAATACTTCAAGATTTTTGAAAGCTACCCAAGGCAGTATACATCAATCAAAAACCAGAAAAAACAATTTTCTCAAGTCAAAACAAAGGAAAACCAAAAATGTACCTTCCCCATCAGATTCGCCAATTTGTTGGTCGGATAAATCGATCTTGCGGACAAGACCGATCTCCCTAGTATCAAAAGATAGTCTAGCAAAAAATAGACAAACAAACCTATCTTTCTCTAGACATATGCGATTTATAAGTAAATACTACAAAGGTGTTAAGATCCTACCTTAGATCCAATGCTTGTTCATAGTAGTCATCCTCTAGTCGTTTGAAAGAGTTACCTTTGAAGACCTGCAATCACAAACAAGCAAACATTAAATAGCACCTGCATAGCAAATATTGTAAATCATGCCTCTTATGGTGATCAAGGAATCCATAAAATAAACAATGAATTAACAACTTATTGAGAAAAACAAATATATTTGTATTAACTTTGAATAGTAGAATAAATTTACAACCTTTTCAGCCTTGATGTTGAACAAGTTCTTCCTGGGGTTCGAAACATGAATTTCCTTTACTTTGACAAGTCCTACACTCTTCCAAATGAGATACATAGAGGTATGTAATCTCTCCTCATAAAAACTAAACTAAAGAAGACTAAGTTCCAATAGCATTTTACCTCAAAAATACTAAGCTTCTAACTTCAACCAGTTAACTAGCTCAATGCTTCTTTTTATAGTGCAGAGGAGGAGGTTATAGCTCCACCTATGAAGGGATAGAATCCTCCTTCCAAGGAATAAGCTCCTCACATCAAGGGGTTAGCTCCTTACGGTATGGGTTACACGAACCTTAAAAGAGCGAACTTGCCACCTCAAGATTCCTTCCAGAAGCTTCTATAAATAACTAAAAGTGAGTTTTTTTAGAGTATACTTGTGCCTTTTTAACTTTTACAGGGGTCCGCACCTTTAACACAGAGACCGTGCGGTCAGGTGTGCTAGAGACATGACCATTAGGTGTGGGACCACAGGTAAGACAAATAGAAAGTGCGGAAACGGAGTTTTAAAAACTTTTGAGAGATTTTCTCTTATTTTCAAGACTTGATATGAGGAACTGATGTTTTAGACTTGCAGAGGAGGAAAGTATGAGTGGTAATGAAACCACACAGATAGCAGAATGTCAAGGTGACAATTTTCAGTGCAACACTTAGCATCCTGTATGAATCATGAGGAGGCAAGAGCTATATAAATGAAAAAGGTAATGGCAAGAGAAGAGACAAAACCCCTCATGATCAGAGCTGAACAATCTAATCCAATGGCTATCATCAGCACCCACAACCTCATTTCAAATGATCCTAAGCTTACACCTAGGTACCTTGATGCACAAGAACAAGCATTCACACACTTTGAAGACATGTTCACAATTCTAGGAGATGATAGCATGCAAGCTTTCCAAAGGATGTGGAACATCTTGTCTTATAGCCTAAAAATTAGAGAATGAGAGAGGCACTAAATAGAAAACCCATGTATAAGCAGGCTCTACAAAGACTCAAAGTCAATTGGATTGGCTTGAGACTCATACCACCACGGCTTTTAGGAATGTTGGAAGGGAGGAGAGAAGAAGAAGAAAGAAAGTAGTGGGAAGAGATAAAGAGGAAGGAGAGATTGTATTCACAGGAAGAGGAAACTACAGTAGAAGCATGGGATGTCAGAGAGGCCACCAGAGCAATGAAGGACATGGACATAGATTAAGTTTCTTAGAGGATGAGCAACACTTTCAGTAGGGTGTGATGATGAGCCTCATCATTGGGTAACTATATGGACCTTAATACACCTCCAAGCTTACTAAAATAAACTCTTCTCATAATTCCTTACATGTTTTAATTATATTTTACTTAATGAGATGAGTAAAAGTAAGATGTTATCTCTAGTGGTCCAATGTGAATTGATTACAAGTTTTTGGGAGAAAATCATGGAAATTTTGGCTAGTTAAGGTGCAGGAACTCTAATGAGATAAGAAGGAGAGATTATAGGAGATGGATCTTCCTCATTAAATCCTCACTCATTCAAATATCCTTTAATCAAATCACACTAGCTCAGAGTTGCAAGCAACTGAGTCATGAAGATCATAAGCAGTCGAGCCAGTGACAATTAAGAACCAGTTCATCTTGAGTTTGGGAGCCAAGCCTCCCTATATTTAAGGTAGTTGTTGGAGACTTCAAGTGTATAAATAAGGAGGCGTAGAGCCTCATTAGGATTTATATTTTTTATGTAAGAGCACTAATCATTTTCGAGTTAAAGGGTTGTGGCAAAACACCGTTGTGTAATTTTTGATATGATAATCAAAATGAGCATTTCCTTGATTCAGCACTGAGTTGACTCAGAGGGTTGAAGCTCTTGGGTTAGGGCCTAACCCTAGCAGTAGAGGTTCCTCTTATTGTACTTGTATGCTTAGGTTATTTCATAGGTTAATTATTGAATTTATTTTGGCATTGTTTCATTACAAGTAGTGGCGAATTTGATTATTTTTCTTCCATTTCTTCATAGATTTAACAATAGCTTTAGAGAGATAAAGGAATACCAAAAAATTTGATAGCGAGTGGGTTTTGCCTCACTCCTCCCTTCAGGGACCATGGTTTATTTAGCCCCAAAAAGATAGAATTATGATTTCTTATGGAATTTAGGGTTTTCTGCTAATTAGACTAGCATCTTTTCAGTTTTCAAGAATAGGTTTCAGTTGTTATTTATGATATCTCCAAATTTGAATTAAATATCATGGTGTTTCACAATATTATGCAAGTATTTCCATGGATGAACTAGGCAACTAAATAATGGAATTATGTTTTCTTATGCTGATTCGAAATCCTTCTTGTTTAACATGATCCATGGGTAAATGCCAATGATGTATGTATTGCAGGAGATTCAATAGTGCAAGAATATCTCATGTCAGCATCCCCAGCCTAACCTCATTCATCCATGATCACCAACATCCACTAAGTCCATCAACCAATTCATCATTCCAGAAGAACAACTTTCTAGGTTTGTTGAGCAAATCCAACCATCTCACAAACTTTGGTTTGATCTTTGAGGAAGTATTAGCCACTCCCTTGTGTTATTTCTTCCATCATTCACCTTCCCTAACTCTTATACCACTTTCCAAACCCCTCCTTATGCTTTCAATCAGATTTTGTAGGAATACAAGGGATCTTGTAGGAATATAGGGGAACCTGTAGAAGCATTAGGACATCGTGTAGGTCCATTAGGACATCCTGTAGGATGACCTGTAGTGGCATGTTTTGAGGCTAATTTGAGGAAAATGCATCTAGAAAGTTAGGATAAGACCCCTGTTTTCCTCCTAAGCCATCTGATCCTTCACAGCCATCTCTAACCCACCTGCCATACCACCAAGAAGACTTAGCATTCGTATTTTCACAAAAAAAAGGACAAAAAGGAAAAAAGAGTTATTATGTTCATTCATATGCACCACAGTAAAGTGTTTGATTATCTCAGATTGCATGACTAGGATAGTTAGGATTACACACATGTTATCTTAGAATTCTTCTAAAGAAAAATATCTTAACAAATAGTTAGATGAGTGGTGTTTTTAAGGCATTTATTTTAGTCTTTCATTCCTATAGTAGACAATATTTCAATTATCTCAATTAGGGTAAAATTCCCCTTCCTTCATTGGTAATCAAAATTATTCTAAATCAATAGAAGGTTGGTTTGAGAAACCAAGTGGTCTATCACCAGCTCATTAGTGAAAAAGAGTGGACCCATTACATATGCTTGTGTATACAACACTGTCACCTCCAAGTTTGTACAAACCCCAGGTTGATAAAGTAAAGTTAGTAGCCCTATGAGTTGCAACATTCTTGCTGCAATACTGGTGCTCATTGGAAGCTTGGATCTTGACCCATGTCATAGTGGTACTACACTTCATAGTTACCGGTAGGGATTGTAAAAGTGGGTGAATGTGGGGTGGGGTGTTCTAGGTTGGTATTAGAGCGAGGTTGCAACACTAGACCTTAGGGTAAAAGTGACTTTCATACATGCATGTCAGCTTTTATGTGGTTTTTATGCATGCATTTTCATGGTTATGATTTTCACGCATGTGGTCATTGTATGTAATTAGTGTTATCATGAATGATGTTGGTATATTGATATGATTATGTATATACATGTATCATTCTAATATAGATTGATTTTGAAAACAAGATAACCTCCCATAAACTTCATTGAGGTATGCTGATTGTGTTTATATTTGGTTATCTAACATGGTATGTTCATAGGAAGAAGAGGATCATATATGACTAGTAGAATGGTGGATTATAGTTCAAAAGACTCTCTTTATAGATTAGATGAGAAACATAGAGATGAGTATGCTCCCGACATAATGGATACTTTGAGAAGCCTAAAGGGAAAAATCAAAAGTTGCAAGGTGGAGAATGAAAAAAGTGTCCAGTCATAGGAAATACTTACTAGGGCATAGGAAAATCAACAAGAATTCAATGCAGTTATCCTCAAGAATTTTTTATATTTCTAGAGACAAGGACAACCATGGATCAATTATGGATAGGAGGACAGGATTGATGAGGCATATGGCAGTAGGTCTCATGGAGGGAACATGTCGGACATGGATGACACAGTTAGAGATGGTAGGTTCTTGGATACACCTAATAGGATAGGTAGTGGTTATGTGTTCTATTCTATTTCTTGTTCAGATAGGTATTATGGTCATCATTGCTATCATCCTTATAGGAGGCGTGAGTTGGAAATGAATTTTCATTGATGGAAAATATGATAAATGGTAAAGGAAATGGCAAAGATTGGAAAAGGAAACTACATTGGTAAATATGTTGTCATTGGTGGCCAAAGAAAATATTGGTGGAAAAGGCAATAACAGAGGTGGCATAGGCAAAAGTAAAGGTAATGGAAAAGGTGGCCAATGGAAAAGATCTGCACAAGCAAAAGTAAATGAAAAGCAAAGAGAGGAAAAACTAATTAAATGGTGCATAGAGTTTGGAGCTAGTTTTGGAGTAGTATACCATATTTAATGTGGGTGAAACTAGTACACATGGAAATATCTCGTAAAAATATTTCCAGTGGTATGTGAAATTTTGGAAATGGCCTTCAACATTAAAAGTTATAGCCAGTTAAAGTTCCTATACCCTAAGTCAAAGTTAGGAGTGTTATAAGGTGGTTGGATGAGATTTGGTGTGCAGCTAAAGTTGGCACAAGTTCCAAACCTAGTGGCACAGTCTCTACAAATTTTCGAGTTGACTTGGAGCATCAACGCAACAACGGGAAGCTTTGGGCAAGTGGATCCCACTCGATGGTAATACCTTGATGAATATACCCATTGGTATGTTAATGGTGCGCAGGACTTAGAAACCAAGTAGATATGAACAACAATTTGAAGGTCATAGTGATCAGCCATACGCATAAGGCACAACAATAATGGAGAGCCTACCTATAGATTTGAGGCAAAGCCCACAATATAGGTTGGCTTGACGGAGGTAACCTAGAGTGTGCGCCCTAGATCATTGAAAAGGGTAGTGGGTGTCGAGACACGAAAATAGTGCATCTAAGGAAGTTGACAAATGAAAAGGGAGCAGGAGGAGGCCTTCTCTGACAGCGCTACCTAGAAGGGAAGCCCAAAGATAAAACAAAGAGGTAGTGAAACAGGAGACACGTCCTGGTAGAAAAAAATGAAAAGGCCGATAAGCCCAAAAAAATTAACAAAGGATTTGGTCTCAAAACAAGGTCCCAAAGGAATTTTAATCTCCCCTCCTACAAAAGATAGGTGGTAGCATGTCATTGGCCCAAATAATGGAGGATACTGACATTAGTGCTAGGCAATAAGAGGTGGATACATGGTAGGTGAATTTGATATTTTTGGGGACCCGAATGGCCCATTTCTGGTGGACACATGTCACCAATCAAAATATGACATGTGGCATGGGTGATGTCATTGTGACATCATCTTAGAGATAAGAGCCCGTAGATTAGATTTAGAAAACAAAGAGGAAGTGTTAGGAGGCAGGTGCTAGGACAAGTTAGCACGTTGAGAGAGAGACAACCAATCAGAGAGGTGTTGGGAGGACCCCGTAGAATAGCTAATCCCACAAGACCTGAACCGATGATTTATAAAAAGAGAGGTTAATGAAAGTGCTAGGAGAAGGGGAGTCACGACATGGTGGATAACAGAAGCTAATGAAAAAGGTGTTGGGTGGACCTTTCCATCCAACTCATCGTGACAGATGGATTCTGAAAGTAAAATAAGGGAGCACAAGTGAAATATCCTACAGCATGGTGTCGTGACATGAAGGTAGAGAGACATCAAATTGAATGGAGTCAGGCGATCCCCATTGGAGATGTCGACCCAATGGGTAGACAATGGTAGTTTAGTAAGGAGGTGAAATAAAAAGTGTTGTCTTCGTAGTTATGGGCTTAGCACCTAGAGCAAACCCTTGGGTCATTTTGTGTAGAAATGAACCCACAGTCAGGAGAAATATTCATAGAGACTCTTGGGAGATCCGGCTAAGTGCCTAGGCCTATCCCTTGGCTTATTTCACATAGAAATACAACAAGGGGCGTAGAAAAATAAGAGATTCGGGATATAGAAAGCTCCAAACTTTGGGCTTGTGGTTAGTCATTTTGCGTAGAAACATGACCAATGACACAAAGCCATTAGCAAAGAAATAAGGCCCTCGACAAGGTTGAAAAGAGCTTAGCACCCGAGCCCTAAGCTGGTGGTCATGAAGACCTGATATTATGGTAGATAATAGGTAAGGTGCCAGTAAAAGGGTCCTAAAGGCCAATTCGATAGATTTGGAAAAGTTTTGTTTAAAAAACACAAAAGGCTCATGGAGGTAAATTTGGTAGCATTTTGTATTGAAATTAAAAAGGGTCGTGAAGGCCTTTTGGGCTACAAAAAAGTGTTGTGAATGGGTGAATGAGTTGGAAGCACAAATTTTTGGTGGTAGCAACATAAAATTCCTTGTGGCTTTGGCATGAATAGTTAGTAGCTTATTTTTTATGAGACTACCTATGTAGGTGGCATATTTGGCATAAAAATAGGTAAGCAATTGAGAGAAAAAAAGGACTTAAGCTCAAAATGGTGGAACGATCAACTTTGGCAGTTAAACCAAATTGAACTATAGTAGAAGGCCAACTAAATCCAGTAACAATGCAAGAATTGAAGAAACAATAATTTTGATTCAGCTAATGAACCAAAAACTGCAAATTTGAGATTGAGAATTTGAAGAGAAGAATTAAAAGACTAAATTGAATAAGACAGAGGAAAAATAAAGAAATTCATGCAGCAAGATTTAGAGTGCAAGATTACAATAGTCCAATTGAAAAAATATCAATGCAAAAATCTATAAAGTAGAGCTCCAACAACAGAGAGTTGTTGGAGTTGGGCGGTTGGATGAGAGTGCAACAAAATTGCGAGAGTAGCATAATGTTGGTGGGGTGTTGCATGACAGAGCAGAAAATTGTCAGAGAGCAATAAATTTTTTGGTGCAGCATAATGGTGAGTAGAGCATGGTGATATTATCAGTGGTTGTATCAACAACTAAAGATCACTGAAGATGTTTATGGTAGTTTTGATGAGTATTTACGGTGGCAGAATTTTTTTGTTTATGAGGTAAGAGGTCTATTGGTTCGAGTGTGAAAATGGATGAAAGATGGGTAAAAAACCAACAAGTGGTAGCTTTCATATCAAGGGTAGAAGCTCCTTCTAGTGGGTGCTAGTAAATATTTGGGGGCAAGAGTCCCTTTCAGCAGACACTGATAAATGAGTAGGGGAAAGGGTCCCTTCCATGGAAAACTAGCAATTGAGTAGGCGTAGCATTCCCTTTCAGTGGTAGATGATAAACAAGTAAGGATAGGAGTTCCTTGCAGTAATAGCTAATAAACCTATACGTGGTAACTTATGGGGCCATGATGTAATAAAGTTGAAGCTTGTAATGAAAAGAAGATTGTTATCTTGTGTATATGTGTTGCTCATGTGCACGTAATGTTATAGTTTACATGATTGTGATGTATTTTTTATCCATGAATAATTGCTAAAGTGGTTGAAATTATAATTTGTGAAGAATTGTATAATTTTTCAATACTACTAATTCACTTCCCCTCTCAGTAGTGTCCTAGTTTCCATTGTTTCTACTAATTGGTATCAGAGAAAGGTTCCTTCAGGATCTGTTTAAGAGCTAGAAGGAAGATTAGGCATCATGGAGAACCAGGACTAGATTACCTTAGATGGAGTTCCATCTTTTAATGGATCAAATTATATAACTTGGAAGGTAAGGATGAGAATATTCTTGCAAGCTCATGATTTGGATGTGTAGTTATTTGCGGAGTATGGAGTAATAAATGAAAAGTTTCACAAATTAGCAAGGAAGGAAATCATGAGAGGGTTGTCTAAGGCATATATTGAGAAGGTAATATTTTTTAAGACTGCCAAGGAGATATTGGATAAATTTCAGTCCATATATGAAGTAGACATGCAAGCTGCATGTGATGTCAAGAGGCTTTCCATGGAGAATGAACTAGGAAAATATTTAGAGGGCATTCAAAATCATAAATTTGATGATGATTCTTCTATATGAATAGGCCAAGTCGACTATCAACACCCAGAGAAGATGCAATATACAAGTAATTTGTTGTATTGTTGTTACTTTGGAACAATAGGCCCTTTATTTTCAAATTGCTCAGCTACAAGTACTAGTGAAGGTGAGAGTTCTCCATCAAGTTCTAGTGGATAAAGGACTACCTTAGTAGCAATAGCAGATCTAGAAGAAAATTGGTGTACCTATGGTGAAGAAGTATAATCCCTAGAGTCATCAAGGGAAAAAACTCTTGTCAATGCCAAGAGTGAAATAGACACTCGTTATGAATCCAATTGCTCCTCTAGTGACTTAGAAGATCTTGATGAAAAGATGTATTTGAATAAGGATCTCATATCAACGCTTGAGGAGATTGATAAATTCATAGCTATAAATACAAAGCTAGAATAGGAGAATAGAGCATTAAAAGAGCAGGTGTTGAATCTTCAAGAGCATGCAAGGAATTTGAAAACATTTAAAGACATTAAAATCATCCATTATTCCTCTCAGGATGAGATAATGTTGGAGGATGAAAGTGATAGAGAAGCATCATTAAAGAGGACCACCATCTCTATTAAAAATAGATCCAATAGCACAACAACATTAAAGGACCCACGAGGAGAAGAACACAACACCAAGGAGACCAAAAGACCTCCAAGTGTCCAGAGAGGAATAAAAAGGTGCAATATAAAAATATCCATGTGCAAGTTCAGCCACAACCATGAATTCCTAACAAGAACAATTCGAATTTCAAAGTACAAAGAGCATTTACCCATAAAGGAAATATTTTTAGTAGAAAAAGAGTGAATTACAATCCATGAAATTAGACAAGGACAAACTTTCATAAGAAGATAATTTCTTTCCCCCCTTCTTGAATAATGTTGAATGCTTTAGGTGTAAGAATTTTGGGCGCAAAGAAATCACATGCAAAATTGAAAAGAAATTTGCAATTAGAGGCATGGATTATGATGAGAGCCAAGAAAGAGAAATGTGCAAGAGATATTTTAGCACCCAAAAGAAAGGAAGATTGAATGATGAATTGAGGCAGCACATTACTGTGTTTGATGAAGAAGATTGAAAGTCAGAAATTCCTATGGTTGATCTCTCCAATATAACCTATAATAGGTAGAAACTTGTTGTAGCAGCTACAACCACCCTCCAAAATTTTACCTTAGCTTCGTTTTGGAGCCGCCCTACCAATCTTTCGTAGCACCATGTCTTGTCTTGTCTAGTACATAAGCTTCAGTGATTTTCTTGCAGAATGACAACATGTCCATCAATGCTTGTTGCATCCCCCTCACAGGCTATTTCACTGAACTTGGTCCAGCTACAAGCTAAGTAGCTCCCACAAGAATTTGCACAATTCTGGAGGGAAACTAGGATTCCCTCAAGAAATTTTGCAATTATGTTTGGCAGCTTGTTGGGCTCCAGAATTGTGCAAATCTGTATGTCACTGTTCAATGGAAAAATTGTGCAGTTCCTCCTAGCAGGACTGTTTAGCCCAGAAATTGTGCAATCCTGGGTATCAATCAACTGCTCTACCCAAAAACATTTCAATCCCTCTGGGTTGCCAGTCCATCTCCCTCCCACAAATGTGCATTTTTTCCTCCCAGCCAAGCAGAATGTTGCATGTGCAGTTGAGTTGATCGGTTCCCTCTGGGACCGAGAAATTTTTTTTTGCATTCATGGGTGGCTCCTCCCAAGTCAACATGTAAAGGATCTATTTTTAGCAGTTGGAGGTTACATGCAAGCATCATTTCAGAAACCTCCCACGAACTATCGCTTTCCCTAGATTTGTGGCATGCACATCGCAACCTCAATTTTATTGAAACTCATCAACCTAACACTGCAGAGCTCATTCCTCACATCGATCTTGTAGCTCTAACATCCCACATTGCATCTAGGAGTCAATGGCACATTCATCTCAATTGTTTTGGGGTAAGCCCGCTTTGCATGTCTCACAATGAATTTCTAGTGCTTTTTGTGTTTTGGTTCATATGAATGTTGTCTGCTTGATTTCAGTGAGTGCTTGCTATCGTTTTGATACGTACTAGATTGTATTAGCACCGTTTCAGTTTTGTTTAACATCTCATTGTTGTCATATGCATGAAACTATTTTTGCACGGACGATCATCATTATGGCGACTTGCTTCACACACATGCATGCCTTCCCATTTCTTGAATCTAGCACTTATTTTTTGCATGAATGATAATTCACTCTTGTTTGCACTCATATCATCATGCATTCACACTTCTTGTTGGCTACGTGGGGCCTGACCCAGGTTCAACGGTGAGTTTAGCCAAGCAAATCTCGGTACTACTGGCCCTTTCCGCAACATTCCGTGCTGCGCGGACTAAGGTCTCACCCGAGGTAGTATGGGAGGGTGATGGAACTAGGTTTTTGCACCCTAGGGATGTCTTGATGAAGTCTGGGAAGTTTGCAGATTGAACTTGCATGCTTGCGCTGTTGCATGTAGCCGTCTCTCATTTGCAACTTGTGCGACTGCTTCCGCGCAGGTCTATAAAGAGAGTGAAGAGGTACTGTCTAGATCCTTTATCCCTACTGTGTTATTATCATAGATCTTAACTTAATTGCATATACCCAATTTTCTTATTAATCATTCAATTTTCATAGCATGTGTACACAATCATAAAACCGTAAAGAGATGCATAAACATAACAGGAGTATAAGCACACAACGTTCCAGAATCAACTTATCTTTTATTAATTCTCTGCCCAGGTACAATCCCAACTCCACCCTGCACACTCAGCTGCAGGGGTCCGTGCACACAGTTGCAGACTCTACCAAGCCTCTGTGCACATAGCTGCAGAGCCTCTCCCTACTACTACAACCGAGGACTTGGACTTACAGACTCAGAGTGAATTCATCCTCCAAAAACCCATATATTTATCCAAGCTAAGACTACTTTTACACTTAAAGCATCACTCTATTTATACAATCCCATGGTCCACAGAACATGGGTAGGCCAACACACTCTACATTTAAATTACATTATCTTAGGACGGACAGCCCTAGACTCTCATGCTCCGCACCTGCATTTTGCGGGGTCTTTACATTACATTGACCAAAACCTCGGGGTTCAAGCACCAAAAACATGCTATGGGGGGATCCGCTACCCAACATGCCCCCAACACAATCATCCTGACTCGTCCCGAGTCACTCGGCTGGTGCGGTGATCCTCACATGGAGTCCATCCAACAACTTCTGCACTTCGCTTACATCTATCACACATTCTTATGATCTCCACTATATCAGTTGTGCGTGAATCTCTGATGCATCATTGTCAAGTGAAATTCCCTGCCTGAGTGCATATATGCCCTACATCTGTACCATATTTCCCTCGATCTTGGCGGTGACCGTGAATGCTTCGTCAAGCCAAGGTTGGATGCGTACTTTAAGCACTGCTTCTTTCTGACATGCGGCGTCCACCTGTTCCTTTAGAGCCTTTGCCTCCCTCAGCTTGGAGAGTCGCTATGTAAGGGTGACCATTTGCGCGGTCCCCTGGAAATTGTCATATGCCTGCTGCAACTCTCGTGCTTCTGTCTCTAAATGTTGTAGTGTTGGGTCTTCCTCCAGTGAAGTGAGGGTGAAGAGTGAATGATCTAAGAATCTTGTGCAATCCTGTATGGCGCACTCTATTGCTTCCAACCCTGATTGAATGGTGCGGTGGCACTACTCTCTGACTTTCAAGGGTGTAGAGGGCTACGCCTTCAGTCATAGTTCTGCAATCTGCAGGTAGAGGTCCAGCTAGATCCTCGTTGCTTCCTCATTTGCCTCACAGAATCCATTAGCCAATTTGTGGATATGCATACCTACTGGTGAGTCTATTGCAATCTCTAGCTTGGGGACATGGCGACATGCTTCCTCGACAATTTGCTCCAACTACTGAGTCTGTGTTATCGCTTCATCGTGTTGGACGCTCAGTTGCTCGATGTTGATTCTTGTTCACTAAGCATCTATACTACGCGTACTTCCTTGGTGCAGAGCTCTGTCGTCACTTCATCCTACAACTGGTATAATATCACTCGCGGAATGGCAGCCAAGTTTAGACCAAGTCCCTTGAGCCGGCCTACCATGGCTTTGTTCTCCATGTTGTCTGCTGTCAGTGCCCCTTCCAGTAGTACGACGGTATTAGCCATTTTGGCCCACAAAAACTACTCGGTTGCTGATGTACCCGAGCCCCGTAGACGGCTACCGTTCCTTGCTGTGGGGGCCGCACCTGAAGTTCCTAGAGTTGCGCCGTGAGCGGCCCCAACACATTTTGTTGCTCCATCATTGCTTCCTGGAGCACTTCCCTGGTGACTTCACAAATTGTGTCACCGATGTCGTATAGGTCACCCTCGGTCAGCGTAATAGGTTCCCCATCTAATTTGGAAGCCTTGGTATTTTTCCTGGGCCCTGTTTGTTCCATACTATGTGGCCACTTTAGTTATGTTGATGATGTGTGTGGGTATGTGCGTATTGCCAAGTCATTTTTCCCTTGTCCTATGGTCAGGTTCGGGCCTCTTTCTTCCTGCATTGTGGTTCCTCAAATGCTGGTGGTGCTGCTGCCTTTTCCACGGTGGCCTTTGTTGCGTCACGTGAAGCCCATACTTCTTCAGCTAGCTACTTGTTTCACTTATGTTGAACTAGCTAGTTAGTGGCATCCTTCTATCTTTGAATCATTGTCTCATCTCATGTCGCTAGATCCGGTCCATGCCATTTGGGTGGCCATGAGTTGAGCACCACGAACACTATGTCATCGATTGCGATGAATGGGAATTTGGTCTAGTTTTGCTCGGGGTCCTTCTGCACCTTGATATACAGATTATGCATATCCACCTTAAAGTCTGCAAAGCTCCGCTGGTTGTTGTATACCGTGGGGGATAGGTGCGGTTGTTTGTGGATCCACATCCGTATGCTTGCCTCCATGAGTATCCATAAGATCTTGATCCCGTGGATGCGTGTGGCGTGCCTTGTCACCCAAAGCGATTCGTATTTTGCTGCCTCTGGCAAGTCCTAGTCCAGGGGAGGAAACTGACTATCCTCCGACAATTCCCTTGCAACTAACAAGATGGATAAGAGAAACCACACGTAGTGGAAGGTCTTACCCTGCTCCTAAGCCTCCTTGTAGTTTGTTAGGAACTCCTCGCAGAGGAACTACACCCAGTTGAACTGCACCCCCTCAGCGCATTGCTCGGCCAGTGTGATGACTGTTATTGGTACCTCATTGCCACGACATTTTCTCATCACTTTTCTTGCAAGTAGCTAAGTGGCTACGTGCACCCCTTTGTCTTCAATGCTAGTAATCACATAGCCCCTCTACTTCTTCTCTAACTTGTATTTCTTCTTCGTGGCTTCTGCGACCACCAAGTCTCCGCTTTGGCCAACTATTTCTGCGGGGTCCCTTCCCATGCAAGGAAGGTTTGAAATCCTATGAATCAGCTTTGTTGTAATGGAAATCAACTCCTCTAGCCAAAAGTACCCCTCATGCACTGGGCAAAGCAGTTGCGTGATGATGAATATCGTGATTGGCGCCCGGTGAAAGTGCATAATCCATAGTAGGTGGAGTAGCCCAGCCTCCTCCACCCTGCGTAGCCATTTTTGTGGCTACAGCATTATAACTACCCCCTCCTTTCTTTGTTCCATAATTTGGCTAGTCTCCAGATGTGGGAACTTTTCGCTGTCCACGACGTCCAAATCTTCAAATTTCATCATGGGTATGCGGCCCAGAGCTGAACCCTCAAATAGAATTCCATCTGGGAGGAGTGGTGTTTTGAGTGCATTCATAATAGTGTCCACGTCCTTGGGTACCTTCGCCTTCCCTTTCCATGGGGGCGACATATTTGGACAGTTTTTTTGTAGTGTGCACTGGTTGAATTTCTTCTACCACTTCTTCATCTAGTTCAATCTCTTCTACAAAGGCCTGAAGATCCTCCTCCTCATCATTTGTCTCAATATTAACCATCTTGCCCTTTTCTTCCATAGACAGTTTACCGAACTGTGGATTTCATGGAGACATACGGATCGATTCTGCTGCTTGTGGGTCCTTTTTGGGTCTCGACATCCAGGGAAATTTAGAGATTTCTAGTGCATCCCCTACCAGTGGTGTAGAGCTCTGCGCGGCTCCCTTGGTTGTTGACATTATTCTAATCAGTTCGGCTCTTTTCAACCCATATTGATTGGTGTAGAAAGATTGTCTCTTTCCTTTATTTAGAACTACGAATGGCTATTTCCTTCCCCCTCTCTCCTGATAAGCATCAAGGGATGGAGTCACTCACTATTCCGATGGTGAGGTGTGTGTAGTACACTCAATTGTCAAGGAGAGGCCACAGGGTGAGGGTGAGCCTGTCGAACTCTCGACTCTGGGTTGATCTATGAAGATCAAAACATATTTTGAATTTGAAAATCCTTCCTCGAATTGTGATATGCGGAGTTTTACTCTGTCTTGGAATCTATTTTCTGCATTCTGTGATCAAAGCAAAGGAAAATACATATTGCACAAAATTTTTCTAGAAATGATAGAATCCTGTGTCTCCTTCGGCAATGTTTCAAACAACAGACTTGCTCTCACAACCTCCAAATTCATCAGGTTCATACCCACTTGATAACGTAAAAATTGAATTCTCAAAATGCCAAGGGTTGTTTGGTGGAGAGCCACCTGTGATTTATAGGCTCTTTCGAATTCAAATTCTACTATTCCCCTCATATTAGGCTCATTAATGCAAGAATGGCAGCAGATAGTCCCAAATCTAGTTCTGAATTTGAGTCTTAATGGCCCACTGTCCACTCCTTCTTGTGTTAAATTGGACATCTTATCATGAACAATGATACCAATGGTCACTTTCCAACCTATTCGTGCGGCAGCACAACCCCTTGTGTGTGAACGTGACCCATGCATCATACTGATCTGCACACAGCTTCCGTGTCGTGCAGCTCCCATATAGACTCTTTTATAGTCCCGCGCTCTCTTTCAACTGTCAGGAGCGCTGAGAAAGTGCTTCCTCCGAATAGTCAAGTGGTCGCACTACTGGTACGAGGCATTAAGTCACCTTCCAACCTAGTCTGCGGGCCTTCCTTAGTTACCCTCGTGCTAGTTAGCACCTCACGTTCTTCCTTATGCGGTGCACTTCCATGGTTACTTTCTCTGATAAGGTGTGGTCGTAGCCATGGTAGTATAGCCAAAAACTCTCGGTGGTAATCTTCTAGTGTGGTGGTATGGCTGCCCATACATCCTTCTATCGATGCATAATGCTTGCGAGATTTTGGTTTCTAGTTTTCTGATATCCTCATCCATTAATATGGTTTTCTACTTCAGTCATACCTGATCTTCTTCGAGTTCGCGAAGCTCAAGGTTCCCTCATTGAATGGCTTCTTGAATCTGCATATGTTCGTCCTCATGCGGCTGCATAATCTCTTCACTCTAGTGCTCGCGTGCTATGCAATTATGGGAGTTATTGTATGAGGATTCTTTCCCAAAGCTACGGCCTCGACTTTGCTTGTCATCTTCAGAATAATTTTTGTGCTTAGGTTCTTGCACATGGCCCTATAGGCCCATCTATTCATGATTCTGCATAGCTATGTGAATGCTCCAAAGTGGAATATTTATGGTGTGTGTCACTTTTGCTGCTGCCGCGTCGGGTTTTGATTTTCGATCCTTAGTCTGGGATGTGCTTTCACAGCACCCATCTACATCCATCGACACAGGTGGGCATGTAAACTATGTCATCCTGGTTGCTTGGCTCTCATTCGAGGCTGGGGACTTCCAAACTGTAAGTGCATCCATCTTCGACATTCGCACCAATTCCCAATAGTATTTTGATGTGTACTCCACCATCGTGTAGGTGTCATGTGCAATGTCCATTCCAGCGCACCATACTACTATTGTTCCGGTACTGCACTTTACCCCATCATATGTTGGCAGTTCCCTTGCTTCTATCATCATGCACCGTAGTGATCTAATCATCATGTTTCAATTCAGCATTGTCACTTTGTGCAACCGGTTCTACCAACGTTCTACTTCTTCATCTGAATCCGAAGTACAGGAACTGTCACATTCCCATGAGATTCTCCCATCTACAGTTAGGTTTACCCAATCCTAGTCTTGCGTCGTTATCTGGTAAATGCAATCTAGCTCATCATCATTATCATTGTTGCACACAATTTCAGTGTAGCGCGCTCATTCGGCTAGATCTAGTGGAACTGCTATGTGTAAGGAATTTTTCTCGAATATCATCTTTCGCTTCTTCAGATTGATGACTCCATTCATATTAGTGGCCTAGTCTATTCCTAGCAATGCGGGATAAGGATTGTTGTCATCAACAATATCTATCACTTCAAAGTTTGTTTGTGTGCTCGCGCCTTCGATATCAACTGTTACCCCTTGCAATCTCCCCATGGGAAAAATATTATGTTCATTCACCATTCGTAATTGAATAGGGGACCACTGTAACACGGGCCTGCCCATGCATTCCCATGTATGCTTTGGTAACATGTTCATGTCCGAACCCAGGTCTAGGATTACCTAATCCATTTCATACTCACCAATCCACGCCGTCAATCTCATTTCCCTCTCGGTGCGCAATGCATGCTTTCCCAGTTTCTGAAGTATGCGTGGTTCCCTTGACCCTACGCACCTAGTTATCAACTCCTGTAATCCTTTAACTACCTTATTGTTGCGTAGCAATTTCATGTTGTCTCCAGAAAGGTAGTAAGCATAGAAGGATCCATTCCTATCTCTGGTTGATCCTTACTACTTGAAGTGGGGGCCTCTGCGAAGCTCTTCTTAGCTTCCATTAATGTCTCCTTTGCACGTTCTAAGTCAAACTGAGGTTCCTTTGTAGGGGCCTTGCGAACCCATATATCTTCCTCAGGCTACTTCCACTTATCCTCCCCTATGGTCACGCCGCTTCAGAGCACCATATTCACATCTGGGTCTTCTTCACCCAGTCCAGACCTCATCATTTGAATATTTTGAGTCAGCGTAGGCTGAAGTACTCCTTTCTCATGCATCTGTGTGATCAACGTAGGAAAATATATTACTTCATGATCGAACTAAGCACACTATGAACAAGATACTATCATTGGCTTGGTACAATCGCGAGCGTAGTGCCCTGGTCCTCTGCAATTGTAACAAATTAACTGTCTGCGACCCCTTCTTGGTCCCATTCCTCCTCGTGCTCGACCTCGGCTAGAAATCCAGCACGCGCCATCCCTGCGGCTCGGTCGAGGCCTCATGTTTCTTTTTGCATTCTATATGTTGGGGTCCGCTCTATTATTAACTCATAGCTCTGACAAGTACGCTCGTCGTGACCGACCGATCTACAAAAATTACAAAACAGTCGCTCGGGAGTATGTGTATACTTCTGCAACAAGTGATAGTTATCTGTTGTGTGCTTTCCTCCTACCTGTGAAATTGTGCACCATAGCGTTGGTGCCACACTTGGCCCTGCATGTGCCTCTGGTCTCAATGGAATTGGGCCCCCTCCTGCCAAGTAGTTCGCGAATATTGGACAGTGGTCTTTGTCATGGCCCTGGCCTTTGCATATTATGCACCACACTTCTTCGCGTGCCTCTGGCCATGGCGCCCTATATTGCTTCAAACTCTGCATCTCCAAGGATAGATTCTATAGTTGCACATTGATTTGTTGGACTCCTAATCCCAGATCCTGTATCAGTGTTTCATGCAACCTCATCTCCATTTCCAACGCTTCGGCCTAGGTTGAAAGCTTCTGTTGTGACAACACTGTCCTTAGGTATGGTGTCAAAGATGCCACAAACCATACACAGTGTTGCACATCCGTTAGCGTCATATTAGCCATGCGGATTGTACTCTTCAGCCTCTAATCCATATCCCAGGGGGTCTCACCTAGAAGCATCACAATTTATTTAAATATGATGATTCACTGTGTCTCTGATTTCGGTTGGCTAAATTCTCTATTCAGCGCATTCTAGATCTCTGCTATTCTTGCATTTGGGTGATCATTAGAGTGCTTGATATACCATGTTAGAACGCGATCCTACAATGCACTCACCAAAGTGGCCTTCTTAATGTTGTCATCCATGACCCCTTGTGCTTCCCACACTACTCTTACAACAAACCAGAACTGGTCCAGATCCTCATTCCCTACTCTTCTGAATACAACTAGCTTGATTGCACTCACCATGCTGAACTCCGAGTTTGGTGGAGGTGGGGTGGGTGAAGATGGAGGTGAAGTAGGTGAAATGGGTGATGGTACAAGTGGAGGTGATAACTATGGAATGTGGTTCCTTATCAAACTGACCACACTTCTCAGAGAAACCCGAGCAAGCTCTCTTGTGAAGGTGAAATTAAGGGACTCTTTCCTAATCCCTTGGTATATTTGTAGATCTTTCAGCTCCGGGCTATTCCAAACATTAATGTATTCGCATAACCCACTTTCCAAGTGTTCAATGATTTAATGTACTTACTCGCGGTCCCTTGAGAAAATGTCATTCTGCTTCACTATAGCTCATGGTCGTGTCTACTGCGAACTCAATGATAAATCTCCCTATTATCTGGTTAAGCTAATGGTCCAAAGCTCGCGTGATCTTATCTTCTGATGCCTCTAGTCTGCGCACTAACTCTAGAGTCCACACTATCTGTTGGTCGAGCTTACACCTTCCCTGGTTGTCAGCTAACCTCGCGATCCACTCATATAGTTCAGAAGGAAAGGATGCGAAGAAGATCTCATGGATTTCCATATACACATAGCGATCCAGCCACGTTTTCTCGGATACCTGCGGAGTTCTGTGTCACGAACTTGTGAAGCTTCTTGTCCAACCACTCTTCAATTTCCTTCTTTGTTGGGTTACAGTGGCATGACATCAGACATCCCTTAGGCAGATCCTGGTCTTGGCAACAAAACCATTTGTTGGCTACGTGGGGCCTAACCCAAGTTTAGCAGTGAGTTTATCCAAGCAAATCCTGATACTACCAGCCCTTTCGGCAACAGTCTGCGGTGCGTGGACTGAGGTCTCGCCTGAGGTAGTATGGGAGGGTTCTGGATCCAGGTTTCCACACCCTAGGGTTGTCTTGATGAAGTCTGGGAAGTTCGTGGATCGATCTTGCACACTTGCACTATTCCATGCAACCATTTGTCCATTGTAGCCTGCGTGACTGCTTTCGTGTAGCTCTATAAAGAGCATGAAGAGGTACTATTTAGATCCTTTATCCTTACTATGTTATTATTATAGATCTTAACTTAATTACATATACCCAATTTTCTTATTAATCATTCAATTTTCATAGCAAGTGCATGCAATCATAAAACCATAAAGAGATGCATAAACATAACATGAGTATAAGCACACAGTATTTCAGAATCAACTTATCTTTTATTAATTCTCTTCCCAAGTACAATCCCAACTCCATACTATGCACTCAGCTGCAGGGGTCCGTGCACACAGCTGTAGACTCTACCAGGCCTTTGCGTATGTTACCGAGAATAGTGTCCACTCGGAGCTTCTATTCCCACTAAGACTGGTATCTATCTTAGAAACAAACAAGCAAAGTCTACTTTCACTTTCCTTTATGAAAATAGATAAGAGTGGAACAAAGGAGACCAACCTTAGTCTTGCGCTTGGTTTCCTTGTTTGATTCCTCTCCTTTCTGATAGATCTTCGCTTCTTCTTCTTCGAATGTCCAACTTCAAAGAGCACTTGTGGAATCAAAGTAGCATACTACTATCGAAGAACATAGATCTATATTCATAAATAACACAGGACCAGATATGTGTTAACCATACAAATGCATATATAAACAAACGTACAAGAATATGGAGGAAAACTTGAATAGCTTTATTAAGATCAAGAGTAGCAAGAGGATTACAACCATATGTTCTAACCCAACATCATCCTCTAGCAAAAAAGCCCTTCTTCACCTCAAGTAAATCTTAGATCACCCAACACTATGAAGTTACACCAGAAAAACAACAACACTTCTCTACAAGATACAAGATTCCAGCCTCCGGATCTCTGTGATGAGGGATCCATATATAGATGATTGTAGGGAGGTGAGTCATCTCTTGGGGTTTTTATTAGTGTCCTCTCTTTGATAGTTCTTGATTCCACTTGGAGACTGATGATCTCTTACTCATCCCTGG